>JAUMHM010000087.1:12053598-12067403 GCA_032362435.1 Melikaiella ostensackeni | reverse complement strand
TTCCATGCGAAGTCGCGAAAAAATTCCACTCTGCTTTCATACCGAAATCTTTTGTATGATTTACAAGATTCACAAAGCTGAATTTATTTTTGTACTGTGCTGCCGATTCGGTTTTTTGTCTGTTTCACTTGAAAGGGAAGATATTTATCTACAATCCATAAAAATTTCACTGGATTGTCATTAACAGAACTTGACTTATGCTTTTTGCAAGAAAATAGTGTCAAAATGTTTATGTAAAAAAATAACAAACAAAAAAAAAGGAATATTAAAAAATCTTTCAAATTGTTTTTTTTAGATGAACAAAGACTTCAAGAATATATCATTTATTTCATAATTTAGGTTTTCATGGAAAATTGTGTGATACAGCTGACCTGGTTTGACCCCGTTCTGAGTAGGTCAAGCGCATTTTCATTTTTTGCTAAAACGGTTATGACCCTTCAGAGTAACCCGATTTTTTTCAAAAAAGAGGCTGAAAAATCAGATTCTGAAGTTTGTATCTGTACTTTGAAATCTGTTCATTTCACGGAAAAATTATCTGAATATTAATTATGGTAGACGCGAGTTCCGAGTAATTCTACAGAAAAAAACAATGACCTAGCCCCAATAAGTCATAAGTTGTGGCATCCTAGAGTTGACAACCTTTCACCTATTTTTCAGGGCAAATTAATGACGCAAGGGAAAAAATTGTAGCGCAATAAATTATGCGTAAACCTAAAAAAAATTATTCTTATATCCTTCATAGGTCAAGAGTTATGGCCATTTTTTGCTATTTTCAGACAAAGAAGTTTTTTAAAATAATTCGGTTCGTACATATCCTACGAAAAAATTGTAACAGGATAAAGAATAGAGGATCAAATTCTGTATAAGATGAAAAATTTAGCTCTTATAGGTCACAATTTATGACCATGAAACTTTGACCCTTACCATTCGGAAGACTGTATTTACTGGAAAATGTATTTGTGACCATACTTGAGCGTTTCAGTGGCATATATACATCTGTTATTCATTACAGATACACATTCTTTTAATTTGACTTAAAAAAATTAATTGTTTAAATAATACTCTACACACCTTCAATCTTGTGCATATTTTCTGTATTTTCTTTCTGAAAATTGCTTCAGGAATATCTGTTGTCGAAAGTGAATGAAGGAAAAATTATAAATTGAATGTTTTTAAATTGTTTATGGATAAACAAATTAATTAGTTTATTTACTCTTTTATTATCAACAATTAACAGTAAGTTGTTTGGTTTGTGATGATTAGGTAATCAATTTTTGTCATTTCAAGCAGAAAATAATAAAATGTTGTAAAACTAATACACTATATTAACATTTTTTATAAATAATGAATAAACAATGTAATAACAGTTAATTTATCATTTTTCCTTCATTCACTATCAACAACAGATATTCTTTGTTATTTTACGCAGAATTTTATTCCCTATCATTTATTCTATTACAATTTTTTCGTAAGATATGCACGAAACGAGCTATTTAGAAGAAACTTTTTTGGGTAAAAATATATAAAAAAAAGATTTTTTTTGAAAGGTCATGACTCTTGATCTACGAAGGCTGGAAGAAGAATTTTTTTAGATTTACGCATAACTTTTTGCGCTACAACTTTTCCTGTAGCGTCATTAATGTAGCTTCACCCACAAACGAAGTATTTCGAAAAAACTGATCACGAGTAATTTGCCCTGAAAAATAGGTCAAAAGTGGTAAACTTTGGGAGGCCATAACGACTTATGGGGGGCTAGGTCAATGTTTTTTTTTTAGAATTACTCGAAATTTCGTCTACCTTAATTAATATCCAGAACATTTTTTCGCAAAATTAACAGGTTCTAAAGTACACATACAAACTTCAGAATTTGATTTTTCAACCTCTTTTTTGAAAAAATCGGGTTACTTTGAAGGGTCATAACTCTGCACCTAGTGAAGGTAAAAGGTTCTTTTTTTTTTTAATTTCTCAGAATGGTGTCTAGTTTCATTTTACTGTTGAACATTTTGTTCTAAAATGCAATGGAACGGGTCAATCCACGCAAACACGATTTTTTTAACTTTTTTCAAAAATATTTCCGGGACGCGTCGTGGTCATTTCTGACAAATTTGGAATTTGCACCTGGACCCCTCAATACAGAATTTTAGAAAAAAAACGCGCTCTACCTACCTAAAACTGTAAAAATGTACCAGATGCCTTGACTAAATTCTGTGCTTGCACCAACTGTGATATATGGAAGTTAGACTTGGACTTCCCAAGAAAGGGATAGGAGCAAAGTGAACACGGTTGGCATGCAAGTCCTGCGGAGTATATGTGGTAAAACGCTAATGGCCAAAGTCAGTAATAAGTGACTTCTCAGAAAATAACGTATTTTCGAGTTTTGACCATTCCGTCCCGGAAACTGAATCTTCATAGCGAAAAAACTCTTGTGTTTTTGGTAGAATTTTTAAATAATAATTGAGCAAGCGCAAGGCTCTCAAAATGTTGGCTGATTTTAGCTAAGAAAATTCATCAGAGTTTATAATAACTCAGACTTCCGCCTTCGTGTACTGCACCTGCTCTACTCCTACTGCTTAGGTTTCTCAGGAATTTAGATTTTAATGAGAATATTTTCAATATTTGCAATGATGAAGAAATAGATAAAAAATTTATAATAATAATTGAAGATATTTTATTAATGACAATCATTTATTTATATTTCAGTATTTTTCCTGAATTTGATTGAAAAATTTAATTTAATTAACTAATTATTAGTTGTTGAACTCTTAATTTTAGTTCAACAATTTAATTTTTCAAACAATTTAAAAAAAAATTTATTTCTTCAACAATTTTATTTTTCAAACAACTTTATTCCTTCTACAATTCCATTCCTTCAACAATTTTATTTTTTCAATGATTGAAATATTAATATTCAGTTACGTCAATAATAATTAATTGAGAAAATGAAATAATATTACTCGGTAGTAAAATTATTTAATTTTTAATTTTGAGGTCGAAATTTCTATTTCATTCATTTATCTCTGGGACATAATAGGTAACTGGTATAACAGTTTTAATGTATAGCATAAATGGGTTAGGAAAGGTACCCAGGAATTTTTTTTAATTTACAAAATTAAACATTGTTGACCTCATCGCGACACGGTAGGACCATGATTTCAGAAAGTTATTAGAGTTTTTCATTTGTAATAACACCCAGCAAATTTTCAGCAGTAGACATTTTCGATTTTCAAAAATTTTGTATTATCGGCCCACCCTATTGTATAAGCAACGGAGGTTATTAGTCTTAGTACAATATACCTGACCTTCAAAATGTATCACCTTAATAAGCATTACGCTTAAGGCCCTATAAATAACCGGACACATCTTCCACTAGTTCTGTCGCTGGTCTAGGTAAAATTAATTTTTTTTAAATTCCAGACTATATAGACTTGTGGGGTCATCTATAAACATTGATTGCAACATGACTGTGTAATTCACAATGATTTTTATGATCTTTGATATTATTTCTGTAATCGTAAAAAGTTTCAAATTTCCGCAAATCTTTTTGAGATTTATGACCTCTTTTCCTATTAGTTAGTTAGTTAGTTAGTTAGTTTATTGTAATTAAAATAGGACAAGTACCCAATTACAAGGAGTTGACAAAGTAGTACATCGATCTTGATTTTTTCTAACAGTAAAATAATTATCCTGGAACTTAACATTGAGTTAAGTTATTAAAATTGCCATCATCATAAGCATAAACCGAAAGCTCTAATCTTCAATGCGTTGATTGAGTATAAAAATAAAATATCTACGTCTGATCTCGATTTAAAATCTAGCATTTGAGTGAGCGAGCTCTCCTTTTTTGAAGTTTGTAGTCTTATATGTACCATTGTAAGCTGGGCATTCCATGACAAAATGCTCCAAAATATCCATTTTATGTAGGTTACACATCTGGCAAAAGCTGTCAATGTCAAATTGATATTTTAGACCGCTCCAATAAATTCTCGTGTTCTTAGCACCACTTATCCTGATCTGACGGAGCAATTTTCATTTACTGCTCCATTAATATCCTTAAATAAGTAACCATCTAACGAGACAATGCTCTTAAAAATACACGAATACTTGAGTTACTAACAGCGACTAAATCTTTATTTCTAATTTTTTCTTTTAGTTTCAACATTATCTCGTCACAGTATTATTTCACAATTTCTGCGCATTGATTTACAAATACATGCTTAAAACGTAAATTTTCAAAAATGTGCTCAAATTGCGTTGCCCAGTTATACTTTACATCATTAGATTCTAGTTGGTTGAATTGCAGCAGCCTTTTATAACAGCCTTTCACCAGTCTTTCATCCGACATCTCCAATACCTTAATCCACCATTTGAATGCTCTTCTCGCGTACTCATACTCTAACTTATATCTATTCATTTCTAATCTTATCATGTAATTGAGAGTGCAGCGAGGGAGATTCAATAGTGACTTAAGGTACTTCATTTAAATGGTCTCAATATCGTTAAAATATCTTAGAGACCAAATTTTCGCCTGTATATAATAATGTCGCGGAGGTTACAGAGTTAAAAATATAATTTGCTGCTATTATAGATCTCAGGATAACCTTGTAAACATTCGGAGGAATGTTTTTGTAAAACTCATTTGAAATTCCGTCAGGTCCTGGGGCTTTTCCATTTTTTAACCTTTGAATACTGATGGTTAATTCCTCAAGATAAAGTGGGCTATCCAATTCCGAATTACTTTCCGTACTATCTATTTGAAACTTATTATATTCTATTTTTGTGAAATTTGTAATGTGAAATTATTCCCATGTTTGAATTGAAATAGGACACTTTAGATATTCTCTATAAGAAAATTTTTTAATAGTTCGCCAAAACTCTCCTGCATCCCAAATAGTAATTAAAGCTTTAAGATCCTCATCCCTATCTACTTTCTTCTTTTGTTTTATTGAGTTATTATGTAAATCTTTTGCTCTTATAAATTCATCTAATGCACTACCCATGAAGTTCTATTTTTTAGTTTTTTTTTCAAACTTTTACTGAGATCAAATTTAAATTCTGTGTCGGATTTTTAATTGAATCTTTAAATACTTTTATGGACCGAGACATCCTCCCCAGCTCAAGAGTGCTAAGGAAATATTCAGTACTTGTTGAGACCGAAATTATTTTACTATCCCACATGTATGTAATGTTAGAACTTGTTGAGACCTGAATTATTTTACTATCTCATAAGTAATGTAAGCAAGCCATGTTAACCCAAATCAAGTCTTTATTACTTTTACCCAATTGGCTTAGAAATGTGTAATTCGCTGGCCAATCACTGAGCGACCTACCATTTACGAGAATAAAACACTCAAATTCCATCAAACTTGTCAGCATCCTACCTCTATAGTTCACCTTTGGGTCGCAACTGATTCGATGACTTGACAAGGCGGATCCCCCCACCTCCACATAATTCAGCTGGTTGAGATTTACCTGCTCTTGCCCTTTAGTATATAAACCTATGGACAGTTGACTGTTCCAGCACTGCACAATATATGTCAACCCTACAAATATCCTAAAACATATCATCTAGATAAAATATCCCAAGAAGAAGGGCGTTCTGATATTAAGTTACTTTGACTTTCAGTAACTCACTACGGCTTCAATTGAATTAAACTGATATGGGCTTACGTTAAAAATTGTGTGGCAAAACATAATAATACTTTTAAATTGGAGGATGTAAAGCAGTTATAAGTAACGGCATTGCAACAAGTGATTGCAGATTTGTGGACCAATTGCATAAAACACGCTAAAACTGAAAAAGATCGAAACAGAGCATCTGAAGGAAGCTTAAGTAAGAACCATTGATTATCCTCGAAGAAGACGACGATGAATGTTGAATATTGCTTTGCTTTGAAAAGCTTATAATGTAATGTTTTAAAAATATTCATATTATTTTGTTTTTTTCCTACAATTTTGTTATTTAGAATAACACCAGAGTTGAAATTTTTAAGAATAACTATATTACTCTTATTATTGATGTGTATTTGTCACTATAGTTATTCTTGAATAAATTAAACATATTATTATTAGCAATTGTTACTTTATAATAATATTTAATAGAAACAGCTACTTCTAAATCATGGCTCACATCGACTAGACGGCTTAAAAAAAGTTGCATTAGTCGCATAAAATTACAAAAACAGTCGCATGGAATTTCGAAAAAAGTTCAAAAAACTCACATAAAATTTTTTAAGATAATTCATAAAAGCCGTATCAGACACTGAAAGGATGAAATGATAACTTTATTTGTTTAGAAATACAGATTACATAATTCTTATTGGTTTTGAAATATTTTTTCGACAATCAAAATGAACTTTAAACTTTATGCAATCTTTTAATAATAGTCATTCACCTTGAAGGATTCCAAATCTGGATTTAGAATATTTCTTTCTAAACTGTTAAACTTGTTAACTTGTATTATTTTCAAATGAGAAAAGTTTACATTTACATTGATTTTTAACTTGCATTTTGAAAAACTTAAAACCTTAAATACGGATTCACACAATTAGAAATTCTGGAATTTCAAACGTTACTAATTTAAAAATTATCTAATTATATAGCTTCAATGAGACATTATTAAATTTTTAATGTTTTAAATTAAAATGGTACAATTTTTTTATAGTTTTCAATTTCAATTTTAAGAGAATCAATGTGATTAACATTCAAACTAAGTAGCGAACTTCTGAGAAAAACGGAAAAAAGTCGATTAGTCGCACGATTAGTCGCAGGATCCGAGCCCTGCCAAATGAATTTTACATGAGTTGAGAAGAATATAAGAAATAATCTTTATAGATTCTCAATAGTATAAAATAATATTTTTTACGAAAACAAATTTGTTATAATTTATTTTTGAGGTTTTAATTTACCATGTATAAATACAAAACAAGGGATGTTCAAATTGTGAACACACGCAAGAGTATCCATACAAAGGAGTAAATAAATTCTATTCTATTTCAATAATATTGTTAATTGATTTATAAAAAAATACGCACTATCTTACATGATTAAAAAAATTTAATTCGAAGTTAACCATTATTTTAAAGTAAAATTTTAGTATGTATAATATACCTACTTTGAAAAGTTGCTAACTCAAAAGAAAATTGCAACCATATGGCCAGGTTTTGTCCTAGATCTTTTTTTTTATTCAAGTCTTCACCGTCGGAGGCGGTTTGGTAATGGACACCCATGATCCTTTTTTTGTAGTGCTATTCCCTCACGAGATAATTTTTTCCTGTATTAATAATTAGACAAGTAATCCACATGAATTTTTTCCAACTTTTCCGAACCTTTCTTCCACTTTGGCAGGAATTGAAAGTTGATCTTTCAAATCTGGGCATGGTCAACAGTAAGTTTTTTTCCACATGTGTTGCTCTTACAACAAAACAAAATTTTTCATTGAGATACGCGAAATTCCATTGAACAGACCGAAAGATTTCGAATCACCTTTGCTTTATGCGAACTTAGTGCGATTTTTTCACTAAGACAGAGCTCGGTTTTCCCATGTGTCAGGACTTTCTGTCCCAATATTAGTTAAAACGTGAAGTAACCGAGCGTTTTTGTTAACACCCGAAGAATTTTTATATTACATCTGATTTCGAGTTCGAAGAGGTGGGTAGAAGCAGTACCACCCACCACTAGTCACCTTTCCAGGAGCCCCCTCACGAGGTTTACCATCCCAGTGGTGTTATCCACCCCGAAGGGGTGGATAGTACTGTTACCATCCACCAGTAAAAAATCGAAATGACGTATAACTGTCCATATTCGAACCAATCCGAAGCAAGTTTTCAATCTTCCTCAACCCTTTCCAATCCGTGTGTCAGCTCTAAATTCAATACGAATGAATCCGAAGCCTTCTCAGTCCTTGCATCAACATTAACTTCAATCCGAACCCACCATTCAATGCTTTTAAATCCGTTTATTTAATCCGAATGAATCCGAAGCTTATCCAGAAAGACTTTTCAATCCTTCTCAATCCGTGACTCCAATCCAAATAAATCCGAAATCACCTTTCAAACTTTTTCACTTCGTCTATTTAATCCAAATGAATTCGAAACTCATCCGGAAATACTTTTCAATCCTTTTCAATCCATGCGTCAACATAAACTTCGAACCGAACTCACTGTCAAACCTTTTCCAAACCGTGTCCCCAATCCGAAACCACCTTTCAATCCTTTCCAATCCGTGTATTCAATCTGAAACCAATCTGAACCCAGCTTTCAATCCTTTGCAATCCGTGAGTCAACATAAACTTCAATCTTAACCCACCTTTCAATCCTTTTCAATCCATGCGCCCAATCTGAATTCAAGTCTTTCTGAATCCGTGCACAACCATGAACTTCAATCCAATTCAATCCGGACCCAGATTTCAATTCTTCTCAATCCGTTAGTTCAATCTGAATGAATCGGAGGCTCATTCAGACTAACTTTTCAATCTACTTAAATCCGTGGGTCCAACCCAAATGACACCGAGGTTTATCCAGAAGACTTTTTAAATTTTGCAAATATTGATACTCGGTCACTTCAGGCTGTTCACAGATCGTCCCCCTTCAGAAAATCTTCAAAAATTTTTAAGTTTTCTCATATCTTTCAACGTTTCCCATAAATCTCAACATTTATAAAATTTGTCTAGTTTCAAGTTTTGTCCGTTTTCAAGACAACTTAACTTTTTTTTGATAATCTTCCTACTGGGCTATATCTGGGTGACCAAGGACCTACCCCCTTTATAAAACCCTGAAAATGTCGTCAGCTTGCGCGTGTTTCTCGCCGTTTTTGAGAAACGTGAAAATCTGTTCATACAAAACGTGAGGTTAGAAACTCACACTTTCTCCTCTTTTTTTATGGTTAGAGGAACTATCAATGAGTTAAACGTAATTTATAACGAACTTGACTTGAAAACACTTCTTCGTACTTTTAGTTTTCTTCGACTATTACATTAATTTATTATAATTAGGCTAGAAATATTGACTCTTTTGCATTTTGCGCCTACATGACTTAGGGACGAAGCATGAAGTTGGCCGAAATGCATGTCCAATTTATAATAGGACTTATGAGCCCAGATGGAAATTTTTCTTAGTGGATATGGTTCGGGTTAGGTGTATAAATCTTCATATTCGTTTATTATTGAGTTTGTGTGTCTATGTGTGAACCGTGATGTACGATGACTTTGTCAAGCTCCTCAACTGGGGTGATTGCTAGCGAGATTGATCAGCGACCCGCATCCGAACGCTGTTGCGGGACAAGTATGTTGATTGAATAACCATCATGCAACTCATAGATTCATCTAAAATCTATCCCTTCTCCTATGTGTCCTTTTCTTATCCTTATCATATAAATTCTTGAATCCCCGGAAGTTTAACGAGTTTACGCTTACCACGAAAGGAATTTGGTTTAATGATCCGAAACATCTAGGAAAAAGTAATGCTTAAGACAAACAATCGATGTCCTAGATGTGCTATTGACATCTTTGAGGTCAGAAGCATCTGGGAAAATTCTTCAATCGAAAACGACATCTCCTACTGTAGGTGTGCCTTTGACCTCATGTGGAGGTCCGAAATATCTGATAAAATGCTACGATGCTGCATGACCCTAAGCAGAATCATTTTACTTATTTAACAAATGCGCAAGTAGAATCGCATTTAGAACAGCAACTGACACCAGCGGATCTACTTTTGGATTGTTATGGATTGGACCATTCGCATAATTAGTCAAAATTTTGTTTTTCCAACGAAATGTCATGTTTTTAAATTTTTTGACTATATAGAAATTTTAACGTGTTCTGTGTTGCCGGATATGTATGTGTACTGTCTCTCTTCTATTTAATTTATTCCCTGACTGACCAGTGTACTTGACTTGTTCGTGCAGTGGCCTCAACACCAGGTCCTTTTAAATAACCTGTAATAAAAAGTGTCTTTCCTCATAATATAATAATTATTATAAAGGTTAATAAGCCCTCCGAAGGTGTTCTCGCTTTGGCGTCGCGGTAGGGCTTGAGCTTTCCTCTCATGAATTTGACGGCTATGTTTGCGGTAGCATTGCTGCTGACAGGGTTTCCCATGCCAGGTAGGCAGAGAACGAAGAGGAAAGGGACTAAGAGGAACACCGAAACCCACAAAAAATGGAGAGTTTACGGAACATATTGTAACGATGGTCGCTTCCCAACGATCGCCGGGGCGCCCCTGGAGCCACCGCTGGGGGGCCATATCATGCGGGATGATGGTTATGGTGACCTGCGTGATGATCAAGCAGATCTCATCGATCAACAATCTGACCAGCAGAGAAAAGTGGATGTCGGATTGTAAGAAACATCTTAGACCATCAGGAAGTAGACGACTGAAACCCTATCGAGTAACAGATGGTGATTCTAAAAAAAGCATCCAGAAGCGATTAATGTCACCTCCAGCTCTCTCGGCCGCTGCGTAAATACAACAGCGGTAAGGGACGAATCCAAACTTCACCGTACGCCTACTTTTGTGTCTATTACAACATCTTCGCAAGAGATTTCAAACATCGTACTAAATTCATAAGATCTTTGACTGATCAGACATTTGACTTAGACCGTGGCTGATGACGAAAAAACCGGGATCAACCGAGATAAAATTTAAATAGAATCAATAATAAAAACGGTTCGTACTACAAAAAAAAATGAACATACAAAAGTTTTATCTGTGCTCAATGCTACCAAAATCGATATAAGAAAAGCTTTTCTTTCATGAATACTAAAATTGTTTAAATAAAAGCTGGTTAGGTTGATGAAAGAAAAAAACACAAGATATACCTAATAAGGGTACTTTTCTTGACCTAAAAAAGATATCAAAGGGACCTCTAAATGAATACAGAAGTATATTGGCAACTGTATTATAAAAATTTACTTTCACTATCCAGGGGTGTTTAGTTTTTGATCTACTGATCTTTTAAAATTTATTTATACAAGCTTTCGCTCCACGGCGTGAAGCCTCTTCGGGTGAAAACATTATCCGCATCTTCATTAGCTGAAAAACATACAACGAGGTTGTTCATATAGTAAAAGTTTTTTACAGAAAATATAAGATATTGGACAATATAAGACATAACCGGTAAACTTACCGATTAGATGCTTACATCGTAGGATAACATAAGAAATCCACATTTCTTATAACAAGATAAGTAGTTCAAAACTTAGGAATGTATTTTTTGAGAAGATACTCTTCTCCAGGTTTCGCGTTAACATTGTAACTTCATATAAACATTTATTGTGGCCAACACATTACGTTACACGCTAATCCTAGAGAGAGAGTGTGAAGTCACATGAGATTATATCTTAATGTCTCAGACAATATGGACGCTTGACGTCAATTTTCAAGAAACGCTAAGACGTTTTTAAGAAACGCAAAGACAATTTGTATAATTTTTCGAAATGTTTAGTCGACATAATAAGACTATGGAAGATATTACTACGGAATTCAACATCCGACCTCTTGTTTACAGAATTGGTATTCTTGACAATAAAAAACATCTCTTAAAAATTTCTTTTTCTATAGTCGTTTTCATAACTTAAAATCTTCGTTTTTCAGAATAAAAACTTATGATCATTAACACACGATTTTATAACCAATGCAGTGCCTCTTGCATTTTTTCTTGGAGTCGTTTTTTGTGTTCCTTGAACCTAGTTTTAATGAACCTTTTTGTAATATATCACATGTGTTTTCAAATCGATTGGATAATCATTCTGTTTTAAAGTTACTATAACTTTTAAAATATTATCTCTAAATTTTGGATCTTTTATGGAAATATTATAATTAAAATTTACATATCTGCCTGAATTAGTCTTTTTACGGAACCAATTAATAATGACTTTATTGTTTTCTCAAATGATAGCGTGACGTTGCAAAATTCTTGCAACTCACATATTCTAATAAATTATTAATTTAACAAATAGTTAGAGATTTCTTGTAAATTTAGCGATTTTGTATTTAAGACCAGAAGCCACAGTTGTGGTACGGTAACTCCATGACTAAGGCTAGATTTAAGATTTTTAATTTTAAGGACTTATTCTGTTCGTTTTCTTTGTATTTTTTTTTGTAACGATCCGGATTCATCGATTTGTCTTGGGACACGTTTCAAGCCATTTGAATTCTCTAGATTGGAAGTAACACTACATGTTACTAAAAATCCGGAACGACTTATCTACCTGGCGTAGAACCTTTTTGAGTCTAAATATATTAATTCAATTTCGGAATGTTTTGGCATATTTTCTTAATTCAATTTCAGAATGATTAGGAATATTTTGTTGTGTTTCATCCGTTACTACGTTTCCGAAATCGAGGCTATGGGCTGTATTGAGTTTTGAATTTAGTTAGAGATTTTATGTTTTAGTCATTACCAATTTATTGAAATTAGGCTATGACTAGTTTTGGGGTTGTGTTTTGGTCATTACTCATTTATTCGAGTTAGGCTATGACCAGTTTTATGGATTATTGTATTGCGTTCCGTTAAAGTAACAAAACTGAATTGATATAAAGGTCATTCAGGTTGATTATAGATCAGTATTTAGAGTTTTTGAGTTTTCTTCTTTCTTTTTTAAATTACCTAGCACGGAGTGCCGAGTAGAGAAGTCTAGCTTTTCAGAGTTAGTTTTTTAATGATTATGTTAGGACTTAAAATCATGTTGTAACTAAATTCAGAAGACGATCATTAGAGTTTGTGTGATTTGAGAATTTAAATTTAATGATAAATTGTCGAAATTTGGATTCGAGATTTTAGTGAAAACAAGTTGAGATGACGATTGTAAATATGAATTTTGTAGAACTTCAGACTTTATAATTAAACGAATTTTTGTCGAGATTCAAGTTATGCCGGCAACTGTCAAGCTTTATAATCACTGAATCGAAATCATTATTGTTTTTCAAGCACCAAATTAAATAAATTGTAAGCTTAATTTGATAGAAACGTGGTTTTATTATTTTACTGATTTGAAGAACCCTCTTTGTTTGCGAAACACGCCCAGCTACCGAAACTGAGCTGACTGTGCGAAAAGCCTGTGCACTCCGTTTAGAATTCAAATTGAAATTTGAGAGATTTTTGGATTATTTGTTATTTTTGGAATTTGACTTTTGAGAATTTAGTGACCTTGAACAGTCTGGCGCCCAAGGATTATAGTAGAGAAAATAGAGTTCAGCTTATCGAGTAAAGTTTAGATTTATTATAAAATTTTCAGGAAGCAGTGCCAAAGGTATGTAGTAATTTATATTATCTAACCTAATAGAATTGCAATATTTCAATAGTAACGTCAAAAAAGTTAAATTTTGATTTTTTCTCAATTTCAATAGTGAACTGGATTCTGGGATGGTACGCATTAAAAGTCTCTAATAGATCGTCAATATTATCCTCAGGCACGCATGTGAAATTATCATCGAATTACCTGTAGAAGAATATGTAATCAAAAGGAAGCTTTTTTCATATGTCTTGTTCCAGTTTTTCCATAACCAGGTCTGCAATTGCCCCAGATAACGCAGGTTCCATGAGTGTCCCTTAAGTTTGCTAGTAGGATTCATTTTGAAAACTACAAGAAGCATTGCATGACACACTCTGCACCTGTCGCTGGGAACTTCTTCACGTAAGATGCGGCTACGATATACCAAGATGGAAATGACACTGTCCTGACGCGCGAAAATAAAACCCTCTGTGTCTGAATTAAGTCCGGATGATTTAAGAAAAGCAAACGTTAACTCCATCGATAAGGACTGATCTTTTACATTTCTGTAAAAGTTCCCGTGCATTTTCTTGCCGTG
>JAUMHM010000087.1:12027742-12053498 GCA_032362435.1 Melikaiella ostensackeni | reverse complement strand
TTAAATCTGGATAATAAAAAGTGCCACAAGATCTGCAAAAATGCTGTTTCAAGCTTTTCTAATTTACATCTTATGCCTTTTGCTTCTTGTCTTGTAACTGCCTTTTCTGTAATATCGTTTTCGATTGTTTTCAAGACTTCAATGATTTGCGAAAAATTTTGATTTAAAGCTCGAACAGCATCATCATGAGCTGACCATCTTGTAGCAGATAGAGATTTCAAAGTTATCGATTGAGGTTTCGTTTTATTTTGGAGTATTTCCCATCGGTGGGTAGATGCTGTAAAAAAATTGAAAAGAAATTGAACTGTGTCAAAAAATTCGCATGCTTCAGAACAGCATTCGACCGCATGAACGCCGACCAAGTTCAAAGAATGAGTAGCGCATGGCACATATGCAGCTAAGCTGTTAACCTCTCTGATTCTTGCTTGCAAACCCGAATAAATACCAGACATATTTCTGGCGGTATCATATGACTGACCTCTACAATTTTCGACTTTCAAAGAGAAAGAAGATAGCGTCGAAAACACTGCGTTTGCTAAGTTTTCGGCTTTATGCCCTGGATTTTCCAAAAATTGAAGAAATCGCTCTACAGGAGAACCATCATTTTTGATATATCTCATAATAAAAGAGAGTTGATCGACATGTGATATGTCAGGTGTGGAATCAACAATGATGCCGAAATATTTAGATGATTTTACCTCATTAACAATAGCCGAAAAAACTTGTTGAGACATGATTTGAATAAATTCTTCATAAATTGTTTTCGACAAATAGCTCGTTTTACCAGAACCTGTGTTCCCAAATTTTCTAATATGCTCTGCTAAAAACGGATCAAACTCAGCGAGAAATTCAAGAAGCATTAAGAAATTGCCATTATCTACAGACCCGAATTTTTCATTAGTACCCCTTAATGCAAGACCTCGAGAAGATAGAGCTTTTATAGCAGAGACCACTCTTCTCAAAATGTTTTTCCAGTATAAAATTTCCTGATCAATTTGAGCTGTTAGATCCCGATCAATTCTACCTTGGATGTCTTCTCTCTGCTTCAATTTGAATACATTTTCTTTGTGAGATTTTGAATTTTCATGCTCTTCAACTCGTTTACCCGCGTGTTTCCAGTCATTAAATCCATCTGTACTATTAAACGCACAATCTGAATCAAATAAAAGGCACGGAACACAGTAAATTGACCCCTTGCTTTCTGAAAAAACCATCCACGCACGCGACATTTCTTCTCCATTGAGAAGTTTTCTTTTGAACAATACTTGTGAAAAATATCTTGTAGTTTTGTCGCTGTAGACTTTTTTGGAACTTGAAAAATCGGCGTCTGTATTTTGTTTGTACCCATTAAGTGCTACAATATCTCGAATGGAATCGTTGACAGTCCAGTTGGCGGGATCATCACTGATCAAATTATTAGGCGAATCTATTTCTTTTGAAAAGATATGGCTTTCTTCATCCTCTTTTTCATCTAATGAAGCGATCGATGGTTCATTTCTTTTGGCATGATCTTCATTAATTATTTCAGTCGTTGAAAATTCTTCTGAAAAAACATCGTTCGGATATATGAGAATTTCGGGTATATAATAGTATATTGCGCAAATTTTAGGAAAAATGGTAGATCGTGAACGCGAGCATTTGTGCAACGCGCAAACGAAATAAGCGCGGTAAGAATGGAAGTCTACATTCTACCATTTTTCACGTATCGCAGATAATATATTTTATTCTAGGAGCCAACCTAGAATTGAGATAGTATATGTACTCGAAAAAAATTAACGAAATAAGTGATCTAATAACTTCATTTATCTTAACGGAAGGCATTTACTTCTAAAAATTGAATAATTGTATGTATAAGCTCATAATTAACAAAAATTGACTTTTAACACTGCGAACACATAATTAACAGGTTTCACCATGAAACCTTTGAAATATAACCTCACAAACAAGAAGAACTCATCGATGAAAATCTATATCTATGTGAAGATGTTTTCGAAGGAAATGAATACAACCTAAGAAAATTTGATACAGTAATTAATGAAATCTCGATGATAACCTTTTTGTTGTTGATCTGAGGAACACGGTTCAGATGATTGAGCATCTTCTTTTTTTTTTAAAAATGAATAAAGCTTAGGAGTTTTCGAAACTACTTCTTCTTCCTTCTGCAATTTTTCCGCCGCTTTTTTTCTGTACGCATGGCCACTCAATCTTTTTCTGCCGTCACTCATATTTATTTCAATTTCGTT
Organism: Melikaiella ostensackeni; assembly: GCA_032362435.1. Taxonomy (NCBI): domain Eukaryota; kingdom Metazoa; phylum Arthropoda; class Insecta; order Hymenoptera; family Cynipidae; genus Melikaiella; species Melikaiella ostensackeni. The sequence goes on along the minus strand of JAUMHM010000087.1, from coordinate 12,051,255 downwards.
GGTTTTCCATTTATTCCATGCGCGTAACAAAATAAAGTTCGAATTTTGATGATCTTTTCACAAACTTGTATATACTGTTTGTTGTGACATGGACTGTTATGATGACATAGAAAATTTAACACAAGAAAAAATCCTTATTACTTGTCGGAAAATAACATAGATGACACTTCATTGCTCCTTCCGAGAATGCGCGCCCAAATTCGAATTGGTGTTCCAAAATTTTGAAAGTTTTCCAATCAGATTATCATTTCAAAAATTAAAAATAAATACACGTCTATTAAAAAAAACATTTGTGAAGAAACCCAGTAACTGAAAATCGATTTGTTCCGATTTGTTTGACCATAATCCAATATATTCCTATATATTTCAATTTGTACAAATTTTGAACCAATAGAGTAGCTTGTTTAAAAAGTATACATGGTTGCCCATTGGTTGAAATTTTGTACAAATTGGAATATATTGGAATATATTGGATTATGGTCAAACAAATCGGAACAAATCGATTTTCAGTTACTGGGAATATAATGGAAATCCTTGTACACAAAGTTATACAATGAAATTTCCTATATTTCGATCATCACTATTAGCTTATTTTCTTTTTCTCATTACACAAATTTTGCCGCCCTCGTCAACTCGCCGCCCTGGGCAGTAGCCCATGTTGCCCCTAGTGTAAAGCCGGCCCTGTCCGCTAGTCATGCTGGGAATCGATGGAGGATTCTCTCATCGTAAAGTTTCAAAAAGGTTCCACACCAGATGAATAAGTCGTTTCGGATTTTCAGAAACTTGTAGTGTTACTTTCAATCTAGTTGGCATCTTAACATAATTCTTGAAGGCGAGGATCAACAGCTACTTTGAGGCTGGCAGACGACAGTAGATGAAAAGGCGGGAAAATTCAAATGGCTTGAAATGTGTCTCGGAGGAGTCTGGTTGTTGTAAGAGTCTCGAATGCCATTCTATTAAAGTCTTTGAGTCGATAGAAGTCCCCCGATGTTCCAAGACGAATTGATGAATCCGGAACATTACAAAAAAAAAATAAATAAAAGAAACGAACAGGGCAAGTTTTTAAAATTATAAATCTTAAATCTAGCCTCAGTCATGGAGTTACCGTACTGCAACCGCGGCTTCTGACCTTTAATACAAAATCTCTAAATTTACAAGAAAAAATCACTAATATTACTTAAATTATTGATTTAGTAGTATTTGTGAGTTGCAAGAATTTAAAAAGATTTTATGGTGTCTCAGAGTATTTCAAACATTTTGAAATTTGTGAAGGAATTTTAAAAGATATTGTAGATTTTAAGATACGGGATTGCAAAAAGTTTCTAGGGATTTCACAAGACTCAAAGGATTTTAAAAATTTCAGAGGTTTTTGAAGAGTTTAGGGTATGTTAAAAGATTGCGAGGAATTTCATGAGATTTCAGAGAAATTCATAGAATTCTAAAAAATTTCAAGGTATTGAAAAATTTGTAAGGAATTTCAAATGATTTCGTATGATTTAGGAAGATTTAAGAGATTTCAAGGAATATCTACGATATTTATAAAATTTCAAGGGATTTCAAGGAAACAATATTGGAGTGTTTTATAGCTTTTTCAGAGAATTGAAACAGAATTCGAGGGGTTTAAATAGACTTCAGTGGATTTAAACGAATTTATAGATTTCAAGGGATTTCAAGTGGTTTTATTAGACCTTATGAGATTTTACGGAATTTTATGGGATTTCAAAGATTTCATAGTTTTTAAACGAATTTTGAAAGATATCGTAAATTTTAAGATGTTTTACGAGACATTAAAAAGATTTTAAGGAATTCCAACGGATTTCCAGAGAACTTTAGGGAATAAAATGAAATGAAAGGGACTTCTAGGAATTTCTGATAACTTCTACGGTTTTCAGGGATTTCAAATATTCCAAAAGATTTCACCATATTTAAGGGATTCATAGGACTTCTTAAGAAATTATGAGATTTCAAACGATTTGAAAGATTCCAAGGGATTTAAAAAGATTGACGAGTTTTCCAGGAATTTCTAGAGGATCGGAGATTTTAGGGATTTTTGAAGGACTTCATCGGATTTCGAAGCTTTTAGGTGATCTTGAGAAATTGGAAACGATTTCAGGTGATTTTATAGAAGATGCATATTGTATACCAGATTTCAAAAATAGTTAACCCCTCGATTAAATATTTAACAAATTGCATGACACATTCTACTACTATTTTTCGAAATTTATGCTTCTATTGACACTATTTTGAATTTCCCAAATGAGTCCAAGGTCTGCAATGATCATTTGTTTATGTAATTTGATTAAAAAATCAACAAATACTACCTGATGACACATTTCGATTTTTGATTACACTAAATGTCATTGGCAACATAATTAGAAAACAATTAAGAGAACAAATTATTTTCATTTGCCTTCAAATGTCCACATTGGTAATTTGTTCACAGAATTTTAATAAAACCATCAATTAAGATCTGATGACAAGTTTTTATTACTAAGCGTCTCTCGCAACATAATTTGGGGAGAATTAATAGAAAGAACTATTTCTATCTGCCTTCAAATACTTACCCCGGGCATCTGTTAGAATAATTTCTTTACAAAATTAAGAGAAAATATCGAATGACAAATTTTTATTAAAAGACACAACAGGCAACATAATTTGGATAGAATGAGGAGAAAAAACAATTTATTCCTGCCTATAAATGTCTGTGGTATGATTTTTTGAAAATAAAATTGGTTCACAAAAATAACAAGGAATATCGGATAATTTTTCAGGATCAAGTGTCACCTGGTCGATAGAAACAAGGAATTTTAACGTAGAAATATATTTCGAAAACAAAAATTCATAATTTCATTTTAAAAGTTCCTAAGGTTGATTATTTGTTATTTAATTCGCGTATAATAATCAGTTTCACAACTGACAAATTTGATTTGTTCCAAATATCCGCACACATTAAATCCAAGCAATACTGAGCTTAGCATAGAAAAATTGTTACAAGGAGATAAAAAAAATGAAAAAGTGGACTTTTTTCCGCCATATAAAATAACATAAAAGCTTCAACATACAAAAATTCAAAACTTTGCCCACACAAACATCCTTAAATTGAATGAAACTTTTTTTCTAAAACAAAAATCTCAATTCGGTATAGAATTGGCTTCTACAAGTTATTTTGAGAAGAACGGTAACGGATTTCAGTTTGAAATAATTTAATTTCAAAATCTGGAAGCTGGAAACTGGTCAACAAGTAGGCCTTTAAATTTACAGTTTCAAAAGATTCAAAAAGGGGAAAGTCATACAACTTTTATAATACATATTCGAAATCATTCGGACCTTTTAATATACTAAACTCAGAAGGTTAAAGACTCCACTCCTGCTTCAAATTAAAAAATTGTAATTGTAGAAGCTTTTAGCATTTTTATTATTTTTACTGAAACTAGCATCAAAACTCAAAAAGATTAAGGGCTTATTTTTTATTCGAGTATTTTAGGTCATGAAAAAATAAAAAACTTGAGCACTTAAAAATAAAATTGAAGAACCTAAGCAAAACGTCAAATATATTTATTTCCAAAATATCAGTTTACTAATATTAATTAATTTCATTACAAATTGAAGTTTATTATTATGAAAATCTCAACATGGCATTGATTATCATTTCTAAAAGATCTAAATGAAATCTACTATCTTATAAAAATTTGTTGTGTGCTAAGAACAAACACCTAAAAAGTTCACAAATCGAAAATAGGTTTCGAAACTCTTCACTTTTGCGGCACATTAGAGGCAAATTTTTAATAAATATATAACAAAAAGGAAAAAGTGAGTGATAAAGAAAGAGCCAACAATACCAACCTCTCACTGTTTTTTTTTCTCCGTCTTTTTTATACTACTGGAGACCAAAATGTTTCGAAGTCAACTTAGGCTAAGAGTAATCAGGGGTAATTTATAGGACAATTACAGTTATAAATGATGAAACCTATATTAATTAAATTCAAATATTACCTCAAAATAGAAATCAAGAATTTAATATCAAATGTTATTTGGTCAGTTTTTCTATTTTTTTATAAAAATGAAAAATCCTTAAGATTGATATGAAAACTTTTTTTTCATGAATTTTTTTTTGGTACTAAAATAAAAAAAAAACAGAAATTTCTGTGTATCTGTACATGGAAAACTTTTTAATTATACATTGTGCGACAAGTTGATGGAGCGAGAGATTTAAGATAAGTGTGAAGTTAGCCACCCGAGCGGAGCGAGGGTGGCTATCACACGTGTTTTGAATCGTCGATTTTCAACATGTGGGACACGACACTTTTTCTATAATTGGTTTTGAAAGTGCTAGTTTTTCTTACCTGTTATTTGTTTGAAAAGTAGTCGATTGGTTGTCGATTGACGCAACAATAACAATGGTAATTGTCAAAACCATGTCAATAATATGGCCGTAACAGTCAGTTGGTAGCAATGTTTGGTCAGGAAGGTTAGGAGTGGTGGAACTAGATACAACGCAATAGTCGTGAGTTCACCTTCACTTACTGAAGCAGGCCACAGGGTTCGTTCAGTAGTTCGCACTTTATTTGCTTTTCTCACCATGCGCCATTTTTTCACTGCGTCCATCTACTTTCTTCACTGCTTCCGTCTACTTTTTTCAGCGTTGCCCGGAAAGGTCGACACAGCGCATGCGCCACGTCATCGACACCAAATCAGTCACTTTTTACACAGAAAACAAGTGGAACAACTAGCACTTTTTCGCGAATTATAGAAAGACCAAATTTATGATTGATTTTTCTAATTTATTGGTAGTCGCATCAAAAGTTTCTTCGTTTCCTTTACTGTTAAAGTTGAAACATACTTTCTTGTTAATATAAAATATCATTTTTGGGGGAATCCATGAATCTTCCATTTTATCAATAAATCTTTCTGTAATTCATTCAATCTCAGCTTTTTACTAGTTGAATAAAAATCTTTAATATTTTTCACCGATCTTCTAATCACATCCATCACATTTCCTCAATTTTCATCAATTTCACTGAAATCCATAATACCAAAAACAGAAAAATCAGAGTAGATAAAATGTTAACTTCCTGCGTTGAAAATCCAAAAATTGTAATTCGATGTTTTGTAACAATTTACCACAATACTTATTAAATAAACATTCCAATTATGTCAAGAATAGGGAATAGATGGTCAAAACAGTTCATCATCAATAAGATTTTATTATTAAAATTTTTAATTTGGTTAATTTTTTATACATGATTTTTCAACCAAACAGATGAATTTTCAACTAAAATGACGAATCTTCAAACTACAAGATGAATTTTTAACAGAGAAGTTCAACATTCAACCAATGTTGAATTTTCAACCAAACAGATCAATTTTCAACCAAATATTTCAATCTTTAACTAAACAGTATAAATTCTAAACCAGTAGTGGAATAGTTGAATTTTCAACTTAAAAAATTGATTTTTAATGAAAAAAAGAGAATTCACAACGAAAAATGTATCAATTTAACGAGAATAGATTTCAATTTTCAATCAAAAACAGTTGAAATCAATAAAAGAAGTTGAAGAAATAATCATTTTCAACCAGAGTTGAATTTTCAGTCAGTCAAGAAAAAATCAACTAGATTGTTGAAATTTCAAGCCAAAGAGGCGAATTTCCTACAAAATGTTGAATTTTCAACACGCAAATATGAATTTTTAACAAAACGATCATTTTCAACAAAATAGTTGAATTTTCCAAAAAAATACTTGAATTTTCGATCCAAAAAAAGGAGTTTTCAACAGAACATAAAAGTTGAAATTTTGATTTGCAAATGTGAGTTGTTTACCAAAATAGCTAAATTTCCAATTTACAAGGACAAATTTTCATCAAATCAGTTGAATTGTCAACCGGGTAGAATGATTTTCTTTCAAAATTGTTGAATTTTAAACCAAATAATCCAATTTTCAACCAAATGATAACACTATTATATTTTCTTTAGCTTCGACTTCTTATTAATTCATGATGAACCGTTAAATGGCTTCAATCAACCAAAGAAAAAAAACGAATTTGCGACAATATCGTTGAATTTTCAACAAACCAGTTTAATGTCAAGCAAATAGAATGATTTTCTATTGAAATTGTTGAATTCTGAAAAAAAATAATTAAATTTTGAACCAATTAATAAATTTTTTAACCAAAAAAGATGATTCCTTAACCACTAATAGTTGCATTTTAAACCGAAGAGAAGTTGAATTTTCAGTTTAAAAAATTGATTTTCAACAAAAAAATGAATATTTAACTTTAAAATTGAATTTTTATTCTTTTTGGAAGTGTTTGCATAGATTTTTTAAAAATTTGCATTCCAGGATGCGTTGAAAAAACGCAATTTTTCTATATTGCGATATACCATAAATCTCTATGGCTGTCTGCCGCCACAATTTGAATAGGGAAAATGCAAAAATATTTGCACAAGCAATAAAATTTTTTGATTGTCGTAAAAGAGACTTGCGAACTACATTTTGAAAGTAACTAAAAAAGGTATGATTTTTATAGTTACTGTTACTGAAAAAAATTATACTAGTTATCAATTCGTTACTAATTTACAAAAACAACTGCGTTACCACTATCGTTACCAAAAAAAGTAATTCGTTACAGTATCTAGTTAAAAAAAACTAGATACTTCCCATAATTGGAATTAGTACACTTACCTCTTCTGTTGTCACATAATTAAATGGAATCAAACCAACTTGGCCTTTCTTATTTATCACCTGCCACCAATTTCTCTGTTTTGTGTTTGATTGTAAAATGACAAAATAATAATTCTCTCGAAAGCTTAGGGCCTTGGGGAAAGACGCCTTAAGATCATATAAAACTCTAAGCATTTTATAGTTTCCTGGAAAAATTTCTAGGTGTAATTACGGACAAGTGAAATTATATTTCATAGATGATGTATAATTATACTAAAAATGTCTAAATAAACTTTGTTTGGATTACTTTCTTTCTGAATGCACCTTTGTAAAAAATTTTTACCGTTTTTTCTACTCTTTTGCACTTTCAAATTTGTTTAACTCACCTGCATTAACACGGATCCTATCTTCCAAACACAAATAATTAAAAACTTTCTAAACGAAAACTTTCGTCGAAGTCAGTTATTCTCATAACCTCAAAATTACGCAACATTTAGAAAACATTTAAACCAAAACATCAGAACTGCTTGACGTCATTCATGACGTCACGATGAATTCTGATTGGCCACTCCAATCCCCACTTTTGCATGCATGCGATTCTCCCCTTCCAATCCTCAGCTTCACCCTCATGTGTCATTCTGTGCCTCATGACAGAAACAAAGAAAATTTAAAAAGCAGGAATAAAAAAAAGTATTTCTGCGAACCAACTTAACATTGCGAACGGAATGTATGAGCTGCGTACGCTTGTAGATTATTATTATTGATTATTTAAAAAAATATTATCGTACTCTAAGAAATGTTGCGTAAAATTTCTCGAACCCTCTACTCTTCCTACAGTAACATGGCCATAACAGCTCCTCTTGAACCCTCCCTCTTCCCTAGAAGCGTTACGCAATATATGGACGACCCCAAGAAGAAAGTTTTAAGGGATTCTCTAACAGTACCATCTACTTTAAAATCGGAAAAAGAAAAATCATCAGAAAATTGATCTCTGGGAGAAAATATTTGTTCTCCAACGACTCGAACATGATGTAACGATCCCAGTTCGCAATTTTCACTCGGGTCAATTTTCCTTCTCGTTCGCTGTTTATTCGCTACCAGGGAGCTGAGGGACTAAGGGTGGGGGAGTCGGGAGGGTTGCGTTTGATCTTTGTATTTTCAGCTGCAACTGAATAACGACAATTACTCTCAGTAACGTGAGTACGACTCATACATACACTTCTCCTATGTTTTCCTTTTTCTGTCATCCCACCACATATACGAGCACGTGTCGTGAAACCTCCCCTCGTTAACGCAACGAGCATCGAGTGAGTATGAACATACATTGCAGCCCTTTTTTGTCGCCCCTCGAGTGCCAAAAACCTGGCTGCAAAACCAAAATAGTGTGCGTGCAGTATACGGCATAGTAATTCCCGAGATACCATGCCTGGAGGGCAAACCATATCGCACGAATGTCGATGTAAAGCCAGTCCTAAAGCAAGGAAGACTCTTGCTCGACTATTTCCAATTATAATCTAAACCCCTATAAGTGGACGCGACCTCCTATTTAGTGGATTAACTCCGAATCATCCTCAGCAGTATTGGTTCAACACAATATTATTGCTGAGGGAAATGGGTATCTAGTAGGTGGGATACACTTTTCAAGAGCAAGTGAGCTCTGCTGATAGAAATGTGTGGCGATGAAAAACCCAGGATATTTCCCGGGAAAATACGACCTTTCGACTCAATAATGAAAAAGGAAAATCTGAAAAATATACTTTGGCACATTCTGACGTTGAGGGGAAGTTAAACCAATCTTTGAAATGATAGTTCGTGGAGATCATTATCATCTTATTGTTATAGTCTATCTTGTAGTAGTCCATTCGCCGATAATGAATCAAAAAGTATTTTCACAAACGAAAAATTTGACGCTGAAGTGAAATTGAGGGAAAGCCAATTAAACCTGGAGGAATGTGAATCAGAAGCACCTTAGACGCGCGATGAGAAACATATCAACAGACAGTGATCCAATGTTTTGATTAACACAAGAGCCAGTTTTCAGCAGACTGGCTCCTTTGAAATTTAAAAATAATCTTCGACAACTCTGGGTTCAACCAATAAATGAGAAAAAAGCTCATCAGCAAGGAAACTATATGATAAAGGATTTCTTTTCGTGTTGAAAAATTAGAGGACGTCTAAAAGAAAAGGATGTTTTACCTACTGAGCCGTTCTCTAGAAAAACCACCTGAGTCGACTAGGTTTTAGTACAAAATTGTGAACGAAACTTTTCAAAACGTGCTTTTACGAACCGAAATAGATTTTTAAGTCATTTAACATTTACAGTAGAAACGACCACTCTTTGAAAATAAAATGAAAGCATTAAATCGAAAATTGAAACTATATAACAATTTTTACAAATGAAAATGTTAACATCGACTTAGGTGGTTCTTCCAGAGACCGTCTTGTTATTGTGTTAATTTGAGATAAAGCCAAGAATTTGCATTATTATTTATGAAAATTTTTTTTTATGTCACTCTTAAGAAATTTTTCTTACCACTATCACACTTTCGACACTTCCTTTTCCTATTTATGATTTCATTTTACACTTTATATTGACATTTTTCGTGGCCGACGTTTGACACCTTGAATCATATTTTATGAACTTTTGAATATCTTTTGTATCTTGCTGAACTCCCTTATCCAATCCCCACTTCGATTTTCACTTTATTATTACCTTATTTGTTTTTAATACTCAAAATCATACGTTATGTCAAATGCGATGCGATGCGAAGAAGCTTACAGCATGCGGTCCGTGTCCCGCCGCGCCACGTGCCGCTGCGCGGAATGCTACATAAAATTCAATAACGAACACTTATAAATGAAGAATTTTTTTCTCGAAATTGAACAAGCTTATTGTGAGAATGTTACAGATAATGAAGATGAGTGACTCAGAAAAAACCACTCAAGTCGAATGAGGTTTCTCTAGAGAACGGCTCAATTATACTATACACTGAAAGATGAAGATTGAAGACAACTTAAAAACTTGTTTCATTGTGGAAATAGCGCTGAAATTATACGGATATAACTTTATGGTATGCTTCATAGAATGAAATGAAGCTATGGGTGGATGAATGCAAAAAGAGTTATAATTTGTATATGATCTATGAGCAATATTTTTACTCCGAATATCGAAGAGTGCACTGTAAAAAATTTCTAAATTTCTGCGCACAAAATAGTGAAAAATATTCCAAAATACGATAGGAAAAATATTTTTCTGAGATAAATTGATAATTTTTTCTAGAAAATCCGTAAATTTTCAAAAAGTTTGGCATATTTCCGAAACATTGGGAAGTATATCGTAATAGTTAAGTTCAATAGGAAATTTTTCCTACAAAGATATTTTGATATGAAATATTTCCTATGTAGATCAGGGAATTTTTCTAAAAAAGTTAAAACGATTACACAATCTTCTGTTAGTTTTTCCACTTCGATTACAACAGTTATTTTTCCTAAAGTATTTGATATTTTTCCACATTGACATGAAATATTTCCGATATGGAGAAGAACTTTTTTCAACAAAGTCGGAATTATTACATAGCTTTTTGGGTAGTTTTAACACTCCGATTACGAAATTACATTTTCCTAAAAGATTTGATATTTTTCGACAGTGGCATGAAGTATTTGCTATGTGAAGAAGAAAAATAACCAATAAAATCGAAGTTATCACATACATTCAAGGCAGTATTATCACTGGAATTACGAAATTTTTTTTTCAAGAAAACTTGAGATTTTTCTATATCATGAAATATTTCTTATATGGATTCGGAAATTTCTCTCACAGAAATCTGAATTATTACACAACTTTTTGACAATGTTTCTGCTTCGACAACGAAATATTATATATTTTTTTAAAATTTTAAAAATATTTTTCCATTCACTTTGGAGTACCGGCTTCTACTAAACACTAGGCATAAGACCCGAAGGCACCCTGTGATGCGACCTATGTTCATTTAGGTCAGGGGGCCACTAAAGTTTAAAAGGATACTATCAGATGCTATCTTAATTGAAAATATAATACTGCCTTAGATTTTCTTGACATACATTCTGCATGAATATATTGAAAAGTCTGATTTTCCTTTTCAGTTGGGAAAAAATGCTCAACTTTTCGAAAATATGTTGGAAATAGTGGGCCAGTTTGAAACCTTAACGTTCGGAAATCTTTCCGCGACGTGGAGCAGTATGGAATGGAGGCCTCGATATGTCGCAGGTATTTAGGAAAATTAGAGAATCAGCTAAAAACCAAGGAATTAGATAAATGCCGCGGTTTGGGAAAAGCTGCCATTCAGGTATTACCTCTTTTCCAAATTCCTGGTTTATTCAGGAATTTAGAACACTTTCAGGTAATTTCTTCAAATTCCTAGAGCGTTTTAGGTATTCAGAAAAATCTGAAATTTAAGCATAGAATCAGTCTTCATTTGCATGAAATTGACATGAAAAAAGCCCTTGTGGCTGGTTCTACTTTAGAAGATACTCGCGTTATTCTAAGTTTTAGGTAATATAAAATATAGTTAATATAAAATAATGTGAGATTGAGCAAGTTCGTCTTGAAATTCTTTAAAATGGATACGTTTCCAATTGTAAATTGTACAGTAGGACGTATGGAAAAAAGTTCTTCATTCGTTTTTCTAGTAGAAATTAAAAGTTTCTATTAGGTGTCAAAAATACTTCCCTAAAGTTTCATTAAAGAAAAATTCTTCTTTCTCCACATCTTAGATATAGTCAAAAAGTTACGAAAGCGACACACTTCTTCTTATTCTTTCTTCGAAAAACTAAAATCTTGTTTATGAGATTTAAGTTCTCAGAAGAAATATTTTAAAGAAAGTGAATTTATACCTATACAGGTATAGCGATAATTCCATTGAAATTTTTTTACCCTGCCTTAATAACCTTGAAGTTTAAAAGAAATCATTGAGAGTCGACTTTTTCTCTATTTTCATAGAGATACATCGATTTTGTCGACTATTTGATCATGCAGTGTATGACAAAAGTGACCAGGAATGTATTTCCAATATATTGCAGAAATTATATATAGAGATGATTACCAAATGATTTTTATTGACCTTGAATTACCAGAAAATAGCTAAGAGTGATATATTGTTTTTTATTTCAAGATGAAATGAATTGAGAACGTTTAAATGAAGTGAAAATGTTTCCCAGTATACCTTAATTTATTTCTGTATAGCGAGGAATTTATTATTTCAAATTTATTTTCCCTAAGCCTCCTTGAAATTGGATAGAAAATTTATTTTTAAAATTTCCATTGGGTTCTCACTATATAGCTACAAATTTAAGTACAATATGAAACATTTTCACTCAATTCGCCCTATTTTATAGTTATAAGCACATCTAATTTTTAGCTATCCTATTTTGAACCCAAGTCGTAAAAATGATTAATTTTTGGGCTTAAATTTGCAAATTTTCATTTTGAAGACTACATTTTTAATTGCTTAATTCGAAACGTCAAAAATTGGAAAATATACCCTTTTGAATGCTTTTCAAGTTTGCCAACAAGTCACTTTCATTTTCCTTTGAGAGCATAGTTTGTATTTAGAGCAGAAATTGAATACTTCAAATTGAAATATACAAAAAAAATTCTTTCATTTGAAGTTTAAGTTTCTTAAAATTGTATAACTTAGAAGTGAAGACCTTGATACATGAGAAATTTCAAGTTGAAAGCCTTCTATGTTGAATAATTTATCTAAATAATCTTAGATTTAAACATAAATTATTCAATTTTAGTTCGAAAGTGATGAATCGAATTTCAAAAAAATTAGATAATGACTGTTTTTATATATTTTGGAATAGCATGAATTCGATTATCAAACTTTAGTCGACGAGAAAAATTTCGCCTTCTCGAATCCACCGTGCATCCATAAAATATAATTTACACTTTTTTTTTTAATTTTCGCTTTCCGAATACATTTATTCATGATGTTGATAGATAAAACTTGTTGAACATATGATCATTTTTAAAAATTCATGAATACTTTTTCATATTTCTCCGTAGCCAATACTACGTCGCCCCGAAACTTCAGGACGAATAGCCCATCCCCTTTTTCAAAAAGGAAATTCAGGAATCTAGCATAAACATTATTTTACAAAATTAAAAAATTAAATTTTTAAAATTCGAAATATATTAATCATGTGTAAAGTTATCTGCTAATTTCATATGTCAACAGAAAATTGTAAATTTATATCGTTATAGCATAAGTAATAATCAGTGATATGTGTCTTTACTGAATCAAAAGTGCATAAATCCATTCAATTTAGTTAATAACTTCAAGAAAGTATTAAGTCAAAATATTAATTTTACCATTTAATTTATTTTGTGGCCTGATTGATTATAACGGCCGATTTCAAATTTTATTTTGATCAATAGATATCAAGCTACATTACTTACTCAATATCTCAAGTGAATTAACCTCTTGAGATTGAGACACTAAAAGAAACTGTTCAACTTTGTCCGATAGACACACGAAATTATTTAATGATTCTCGCTCGATCACCAAAGTTAAGCAGTGCTTGGCCCGGTCATATTCGGATGGGGCTGTTGTACAAATGGGGTGTTATTCATCAACTATTAGGCCGCCTTCACTCTTGAACTAATACTAGTCGATTTCTATTTAACTGATTTTCAAGCTTATTTTATAAGCATAAGTAATTAAATTTTTTGTATAAATTTAACAAACTTACTTGTGTAAATGTCTAAAGATTTGAGATTTGTATAAAAAATTATCACAATTTTTATAAAAACCGCTTGATTCTTGATGCATATTATTTACCTGCTGGAGACGTTTCTTCGACGCTGAAATACAGCAAAATTAGTTAACAAAATTTGGTTTTATCTTGATACTCGCAATTATTATAGCTGCCAGTATCGAACGCGGACATTTGAATCGTAAAACCGGTGACAGGACTTTGAGATATTTTTGTAGACTCTCAATTCAAAGCGTAATATCAAATCAATTAAATTTGAGCAGCCTGTGGTCTACTGCATTCGCATGCTTTTTTCAGAATTTCCAAACGTTGCGCAGACGTGCAGTGGAACATGCAAGCATTACATTTGCAGCATGCCACCTTCCATGGAAACGTCGATAGACAAAAAAAATAGATAAAATGAAATAAATGAACTCAATCCCTCGACATTAAACTTCTCTCACAGCCTGTTCAAAAAACATTACCTTCACTCTATTCTACCTCAATCTAAACTACGGATACAGTTAAGGGCTTAAGGGCCATTATGAGTATTCCCAGGGGTGATAAGAGATTCGTGAGATATGCGACTTCGTCGTAGAACGAACCCCTCCGAGATCTCGGATTCGATCGAAAGTCTGGAAGTCTGTGTATTACCATTGTGAGTTATTAATGCCTTTAGATAACCAGACAGAGCATTTAATTCGCACTAGTGCAAGTGCACTGCACCAAATCGCCATATAATCTCTTTAATAAAAATATGGTCGACCCGTACCGTTTTCATCCGAAACACAAGCTCATTCTTGTCCTCCGGTCGGCTTAATAACGCTAAACTGATATGAATGGCCGTGGAAAACGCTCGACCATCGCGCATTAGAACGCTCAGCGCTTTCTCATAAATCTTCATGTTCTTTTTTCATAGGGCCCCAGTTTACTGGCAATGCCACTCGTTGCATATTTTTGCTCTGCCAATTAGCGACACACTCGACTTCAATAGGCACTTCAACTCGTGGTTAGTATCATATACTCCAGTGAAGCATAACTTTTTTTTCCTTCTCTTTAGAGTTGACTAACTGTAAGCGTAAAATAATGCTTGACTGCATCTACTTATTCACGCATCAAGAGATCGTCATAGTTACTACCAATCCCTTTTGTATAACCAACATTTTGAAGTAATATTGAAGTTATGAAAGAGTATTCACCTATACAATTTTTTGTTACAAGACCATTTTCATGAATGTGATTTCTTCGAATATAAGGCTTCATAATTATTTACAATATCATTATTATATGCGCGCGGAAATATTGCGTCTACAATGAATAATAAAAATGAAGAAACGAGATTGCTGTAATTCCAATTTTTAATGGCACAACTTTAAGGCTCTCAAATTCTTTTTGATGATAGCATTGAGTATGAAAAGTCCAATTTGATGAAATCCAATTATTCGTAATTTCTTCTCGTGTTGTTTATGGGCAACACCAGATCGGTATCATTCAAATTTCCAGAAATCTATTCATCAGCTTCTTTTTCCATTTCTGCGCTGAAGAATTCCTTCCAATTCCCGCTCTCTCCTCTTCCGACGAAAAATTGACTCATCAAAAATATTCGACGATCATATAGATGATCCGAATTGATCATTTGATTTTTTTGAAAATTCTCTATATTTGAGTGTTCCAACAACTCAGATAATTGATTTTTATTGTAATTCTTCCCCAAGAAATTGACCACCTTTTAGCTGCATTTAACTCAACATTTCACCATTTTACTGAAGTGTATATGATTTTGTTCTTAAATACAAATTATTCAAGATAGAGAGACTTTTTTTACCTTAATTTATATCATTTACAAACTTACTGTTCGCGATTCCTTGTAAAACATGAGTAACGAAATAGGATTTCTCTGAGCTCAGGCTTCTTTTACATGTTCCCAGTATGGACAGTATGAATTTTCACTCACTAAAAACCACCATCCTTTCCTTCTTGGCCTTCTAGGATTCCTGCTGGCTTCTGTCTCCTGATTTGCATCAGCCAATGCAGCTTGTATCTCGATGTGCATCCTGAAGGCTTCCTTTTCGGGGCAGTCTCTCTGAACGCCGCAAATCTCATTGTGCCGGAAAGATGGTCAGTCCAGGGTTCAGCTCAATGTCCCTCGTCGCCGCATCTCCGACAACTCGTTGTCCTGTCCGCACCAGCGCAACTCGCCGCCAGGTGGTCCTACCTTCGGTAGTGACAGCATTGCATCGTCTCCGTTTTCTTCCGAACCTTCCTGGAGACCCAGCCGATCTTGATGTAGGCCGCCCGCAGAATTTCCCACACCCTCTCTTCATCCTACTTAACGAAAGCCCTTCTTGTACCCCTATGTGGTTTCCGTGTCATAAACACCCTCGTGCCCAATGGCGAGTCACCACCAAAGAACCTCCTCACGGCTTCCTGTACTTCATCCGCCTCAATTGTTGGGTCGAGATCCAAGATCTGCACCTCGGTCTTGGGAATGAGGTGGCGGACCAGTCCGCTCTCCCCAACAGCAGCTGCGATGGCTGAGGACAGTTTTTTCTCTCCCTCCGGCGTCTTCCCTATTCTATGAGGATCTCTTCGTTCCTGGTCTTCCTACCTCTTTTGATTTTTATTCCAAGTTCGTCAGGTTCTACCTCTTTCTTAAGCTTTTTAAGAACCTGGGTGTAGCTCACTCCCTTAGCCGGTTTGATGAGAACTGCTTCGGAACGCGCACGCCTCGGTTTCTCTTCGGTTTGGTTATAGATTCCTCCTTGTTTGTGTCGCTTTTGTTGGATTCGGGCCCTACTTCATCGATCCAGGTCCTGAGCCTCTTTTTCACCTGCTTAGACGTGTTGGTCTCCTGGTGGCTCGCGGTAGTCTCTCCCTCCGAGAAGATCACTTCGGGAGCTGCCTCGGTTTGTTGCTCCATTTGAGTTCCCTTGCAGGCCTTGTCCTTCAAACCTGCTGTCGACTTGACCTTTCTGTCTTCCTGCCGAGTTTTTCAGCAAGACGATACTCGAAGCTAACGAACCAGCTTTCTGTTGATCTTGCGTTGTTCCAAATCTCATCTAATACATTTAACGCATTGTCGAGTCCATTTTTGATTAGCGGATACATGCTTCTCTTTGCCCTGCGAAAATTCTCCATTTCATTGAGTATGCCCTCAAACTTTGCGATGAAGTTGGTCGTCTTCTCCATGAAAACCCCTTATTCGATATTCTCGTGGATTCCCACCTCAGTTCTAGAACTCTTATCCCGCTCCTTCATAATGTCCAACTCTCCGCCAAACAACTCCTCACGAAAACTTCTGTTTCAATGTTCATTTTCCATTATTGATCTCAGGAGTAGCTAGGGAAATGTACGGTCCGGCAACCTGATATCCTAGAGACACCGTATGAAACACCACTTCTTGGTGCCACGCAGCCTTCAGCACGGTTGTTCACGCCTTGGATGGATTGGGGGGGGGTTTCCTTCGGGACCATCCCTGGACTATTTTCGCGACAGTTTATTAAGGTGTGTAACCGTATTCAGCAGAAATCCTCGGTACGTGGCTTCTCTATCCGTAACCCGAGAACACGACCAGTAGCCTGGTCAAAGGCCCCGGCATATAATTGAACAGTGGCAAGCTCTAATAATTAAGATGATTTCTGAAATAATTTCAAATAGTTGAGAAGTTACCTAAATATTTACGAGTCAAAAATAAAAACATGGAATACTTTCCACTCAATTATCAATAAGTTTGTCTACTAGGAAGTTTGATACTAGGATACTGGGTTTGATACTAGGAAGTCATCTAAAATTGCTTGAATAAACCACGCCGATAGACGAAACATAATTATTTTACCTTAAACTGTTGTAAACACCTGCAATTGGCTGACTGACTGAATTTCCTTAATACTTACGACACATACATTTAGATGGCTTTATTTGAATATTTCCAACCAATTTTGATTATTTGAAATCAACATACGGACATTGGTTCACTAAGAAGCAACACACTCTTTAATCATTGAAATTATTCTTTCCCATAGAATAATGCTAACGCCAGTATGAAAGTATGAAAGTATGAAAGCTATAGACTTTTATTATTTCTGCTTGTTGGATATTAATGAGCATGATAAGAAAATTGCATTTAGTGAACATAAATACAAAAAATATAATAACTATTGATGGATGAGGATGTACATTGAGAAATAACATTCTACTTTATTCTCAGTTCCGAAAAAAACTTTGAAGAATGATAAAATTAAGGAAGGAATATTGCTGATATAGACGAATATTTGTTCCAATCCTATATCACTTAAACATTTCTTTTATTCTACGAAACCTTGTTTCATAGTGAACGTAGAAAATATTTATTTGTAATTCAACTTTGAATGCTTCTATCTTCAAATTTCATAACTTATTGATAGACGTTTCTACATACTTATGAATTTGAAATTATCAATCTCTCTAATCAAGTTTTTAATTTATGAAATCTTAATCCCTGAACATTTTTCTTAGAATAGAAAAATTCATTTCAATTAATTTGAAATGCAATAATTGAACCATTTGGAAGTATTTACGTGCAGAGAATTCGAAAATTCTTAGTTTTAAACGCTGCTAAATTTAGGATTACTATTCCAGTTTGAATGCTTTTCTTTTCTATTCAGTCTCAAATACTTCACACATTTTTCATTCTTAAAAGTTGAGTCTTTAAATTTCAAGGACCGGAAAAATCTTTAAAAACTGGGAAAAAACGAGAATTAAATGGAATTTTTTTTCTGCGATTTGAGTCATGTCCCTCAATAAAATGTCAACTTTGAAACGTCAACCTGCCATTCTGCGAAATCAAGAAACGAGTACGACAAAAGCATTAAAAAACCAATAGGAATGGAGAAACGTCAAGCTGAACGGACAGGCGGATAAAATTAGGACAATGTAAAATTATAGAAGATATTTATAGAAATTGTAAAGAAGATTTTTCATTGCCATTCAGGTCTAGAATTTTTAAAATTCTTATGAGAAGAAAGCTTTTTGAATAATACCTGTAAGAAGCCTAACACGTTTCGTCGTAGGCCGGTTCACTAGACTTGTCAGTAAGGCAATGTGAATCAGCCCTGCCTTAACGAATTAGAATTTAATTGACCTAGAATCCATTCTATTGTATATTCTCATTGAATTATCAATTTTTGTAGTTTTAAATTAATATTATATAAGACGTTTTGGTCATGGATAGGGGCCGAAATCCAATTATATTAACATATATTTTTTTGTTAAATTCTCTAGTGAAGGAGGAAGGAGGAAGAGGGAAAGAGAGAGAGAGGATAAGTTTTATAATATTTTCACTAATCCTAAAAATTTATGTACAAATAAAATTTATGATTAGTTATTTTGAGTTCCGGCCCCTATCCTTGACCAGAAACAAATATGTTCTGTGTGGCCTAATTGAAAATTTTCAATAACAATAAAAACATAATTTATTTATACTGAAAATTGAAAAAAATGTGTCAGTAAAATTAAATTTTGGCCCCTCTCCGTGGCCGGAATGTTTTATATAATATTAATTGGAAACTACAAGAATTATGAACTAATTGAAAATGTACAATAGAATGGATTCTAGGTCAATTAAATTCTTACTCGTCTAAGGCAGGGCTGATTCACATTGCCTTACTGACGAGTCAGTGAATCAGCCTGGGTTGAAACGTGTTTGGTTTCGCATTATTTAAAAAGCTTGATACTTATAAGAATTCGAAAAAAGGATTTCTAGGTTGCAATGACAATAAAATAATCTTTACAATTTTTATACTTTGAGTTAATTGAAACCGATATCTTTCAAAAAAGCAGCAAAAGTGTCATTTGACACAAATATAGAAGATTAAAAATCAGTATATATTTCTCGAATTCACAAATTATTCGAAAAACTTTTCAGTTTTCATGTAGAGTGTACGCAGAGGAGACCGTAAGAATTTTCAAGAATTTTGCACATTAGAAGTGAATTTTTAAATACTAATGGCATTTCTTCCGCCCAAAGGAATTAACAGTAAGACTGAGGAGTAAGTGGCCAACAACAGATAAGTCCATTTTTTTTAATTGATATAAACATTGTTTCTATCATACCATCAGAAAACCCTCAATCTATCTATCATACTTTGGGTTACGGTATCAAATTCTATTGTGATCATTTTTTATTGGTAAATTGTTGTACTTTACCAAAATTGCATAGGTTATCAAACCAATCGCTCAGTTGTTCATTTACTCTTACACTCGCTCTACTTCCATTATATATTATTTTCATTGATTTTAGAAGCCAGCCATTTACTCTAAACTCTTTCAGGACTTCCCAAAGTTCAGTTTGATCCACCTTATCAAAATATTTTGCCAGATCAACAAATAGAAAATTTTTCTGTTTACTCACGAATTTTTCTCAGTGCGGGACTAGGTGCATATTTTTTCTTTGTCTCTTGTTATTATGTTGAAGTTACTAATTGTAGTACTGCAATCAGAGTTCAAGTGCCATCCTTTGTTTTCAAAACAGAGTATTTTTGTCACTGTCTTAAAAATGTAAAAAATGGACTTATTCCCTTTTGGCAGCTTACTCCTCAACTAAGTTGCAGAATTTCTAGAAGGAACTCAATGTTTCCTCCTTAGCACTTCTCTACTCGCTCCGTTTTCTCAGTTGTGTTCTCTCATATATTAGTTCTCAGAACGTGTCTAGGATAAGATTAGATTAACAGGGCTCCTGTTCTTCAGTCGGCCAAGCGTTGTCTCTAGCAAACTAACGAGGATACACTTCGTCAAATTCACATGACAGAATGTTACGAGGGGTGCGTCCGGAGTTACGAGAGTACAAGGAAGACTGTATGTTCTCGAGAACTATAGATGTATGGTTTATCTCCTTAGCTTACGTTGAATACCTACATCAGAACAGTGATTGTCTATTGTACTAGTCCAAAAATGAATCATCTGAAATTATCGTAACAGAATTCGAGCAGTAATATTCAGTAAGCCTGTCAGTGGATCTGAAAAATACATTTGCACAAGCGCCTTTTGTTTTTTTCGAATATACACATTAGATATGATATTCATTAGTCCAATAAAGCTGCATCTGACTCCAAAAAATGATTTGAAACATAATTGCTTGTATAAACAAGATTTGAAAATTTCAAAAGGTCTCATTTATGGCAAGTCGCATTTGAGTCATGTCATTTTTGCGCCAAGTCACACACTGAAAAAGATGGGTGGTTGGCTCAACTAGTTGGGTTTGTAATATATGCCGCTGCTATTTTATTGGTTAGCACAACCATTTTCCTTTTTGGTGTTACTTTCCGAATTGTAATTCCAACAAACCGAGCAATAACACTAAGAAGCAAAATAGTTGTGCCAACCAATAAAGTAGCAACAACATATTTTGAAAAACTAAGTACTTGAGCCAACTACCTATTTTTACACTGCAAAAAAAATTTATTGACTATACAAATTTAAAAATATTGGAATCGCAACTTTAAATATGTAGCTCGTTCCCACACCAGCTACTACAATTATTGTTGATGCAACTGTAGTAATATACTATGGTATATGATTCATGAAGGAAACTTACAGTTGAATCACCAATAAACCTATAGTTGGACCTACAATAAATATAAAGAACTGCACATGAGTGATTTAAAGTAACTTTTCATTTTAAGTTAGATAAATTACTAGCAGGAAAAGAAGTAATAAAAAATCATACATTATCAATGAGAAAATAGAACGTAATTTTTATTTCCAACCGAAACAATTTTGTAACTCTCGTATATTGGCAAATCCTCAAAAGCTAAATACTTAGATTCTAATCTCCTTTGAATTTCGTGCGCTTGAACATTTTCATCAAATTTTGTACTCAAAACATTTACTTTCATACAAAAGTCTTCCGCTGAAGATCCATTGCTTTCCGAATTCTTATATGAAAGTTCTACTTGACTGAAGATGGGGACATCGTTATTTGTACTTAAAACAAAAACCGTATCGCGAGCAAACCTCTGATTTTCTATTTGTACATGACGAACATTGCTGTACACATACCCTTCAGATTTCACATTACTTCTTGAATCGACTTTCAGGCCTCTAAAAGTTTGATATGATACGTTAGACAATGAAAAAGCATTCCTCAAAATATGCTTACACAATCCTAACTGGTGTTCAATTGCAATGCTGTAGCAGAGGTTTTTTCTGTTGTTAGTGACATGACAATACTGTTTAAAAGGTCTGTGCATGCTCTCATACCGCATCGCCCAGAGATGGCGAGCAGGACCTAGTTTTGTCATTACGTGAGGATAGTGTAATGCTATGTGATCTTTTGGTTTCAAATTTTCTTCAAACAAACGTAAATACAACTAAATATACTCGTATTCTGTTAACGAAGGTCGTAACGCATTTGGCGTTCCTTTAGTGAAATTGATTCGAAGAATAGCTCGGAGAAATATATACAGAGTCCAATGTTCGTCATTCTTATCGTAAATGCAATCACCCATCTCAGCACAGAAACTTAACATAAGCGTTTTTATTTGCGACGCCGTCATTTTTAACGATTTTTTTTTCAAGTCATTCTGAGATATTTGAGAAGGTCTACTGTTATGATTATTCAGTCTGAAAAATTGAATTCTCCAATTTAGAGTTTTGAGATTGAAATAACCTTTGTTAATAAAGTAAGATTTCAAAAGAAGTATCACGTATCTGCCTATACCTTCAAGGTAATCGTGCATCACATCAACGCTTACATTTTTAGTTACTTGGAAATCATTTAGTTCGTAAAGAAAACAATTTTCTCTGACTTCGGTTTCACTTACTTCGGAAATAGCAAGATCTTCTTCATAATTCTCAACTGTTCTAAAAAGTTCATTATCTTCCTCAATCATTGAAATCGTATCTTGAGAATGGGCTTTGCAAATTCTATAATAATAATTAGCGTTGAAACCTTCTACAAATCCCAACATACTATTCAGACCCAAGTTATCTCCAATTACAACAGCAAGCTTCAAATAAACCTTCATTTTTCTTCAATTTTTAATGTCAACGACAATTCCTTCTGTTTCTAAATTTTTGAAGCATGAAATAACTTCCGAAAACATTGTCTTACGTGAAGCAATGTAGCAATACTACCGAATCTGAGTAATTTCGTATTTCATTTTTCCAAAATTCTGTCTGAACTATATTAGAGATATCATCCTTAGTTTCCATCAAATTCTCGTTGTAATTCTCTATTCTATCAAAAATTCCGTCACATTCTAGAAATTTTTTGAAAACTTTGTCTGTTGGAATGAATTGACCATAAACTGCTTTAGTAATTGAATTTCCGTCATTTTTTTCCATCTGCGGACCTAAATACACAGATTCGGGATGTATGAATAAATCAATATTCTTCAAGGCATCAAAACGTCGATACTCTGTGCGTTAATTGGAAAACGAGTTTTGAAAATTTTCGAGATGATCAATGATATCTATCTTTTTCAGATCGTCTAGAGACTCCATATCTTTTTTAATGCCATTCAAATACTCATAATTGAGGAAGCTGTGAAGGGTCTGAATTATTTTTTGTGAATGTCCACGATTCAATCTTTTTTCAGAGTAAAAACTTATCGCAATCCGCAAAGCACCTTTGTTCAATGTAACCTCCGATATTGAATTTTTGTTACTGAAAGTATCATTTGCAATAGAAAGCTCTGACTTACTCAACCCATTTTTGCTCGAAAATTCGCGATTATAATCTTTCACGGTGCACTTGTGCCCATCTTTATTAACAATACCGTGAACCGACGATTTGGGCTCTGTTCCCACAGCAATGATGATCGGTTGTTGAGTCGTTCGATATCCTTGAAGGGTTCTTAGTCTCTCTTCATGAGCTAGTTCCATGAGAGCTACAGTCTAAAACGCAGAAATATAATTGTTTTTAAAAATATTATTATACACTCGACTCGAAGAATTACATTAAGAATAATAATTTTTGACATACCACCTTGATCAAAAAGTTTTAGGACTTTATTTTTAAAATCAAAAATGCAAGTCTATTCATCATAATCAATGATGTCCCCTTCGAAGTACTCCCCATCGACTGCAACGCACTTATGCCAGCGCTTGATCCAATCCTCGAAACATTTTTTATAATCGGTT
>JAUMHM010000087.1:12016757-12027642 GCA_032362435.1 Melikaiella ostensackeni | reverse complement strand
CTGACAAGAATGCGAAAAGTCACATATTGAACATGTCACATTTTCGGCAAGTCACATTTTTCAAATGTCTCATTCGCAGGCAAGAGACATTGCGGCATCTCTCACTTGGAAAAAAAATTAAGTCCACGCCAAACTGACAAGAATGCGAAAAGTCACATATTGAACATGTCACATTTTCGGCAAGTCACATTTTTCAAATGTCTCATTCGCTGGCAAGAAACATTGCGGCATCTCTCACTTGGAAAAAAAATTGTTCACGCCAAACTGACAAGAATGCGAACAGTCACATATTGATCATGTCACATTTGCGGCAAGTCACATTTTTTAAATGTCACGCGGCAACTCACATAGCAGCATCTCTCTTCTGGTAGGAATATTAAAGCCACGTCAAACTGGCAAGTCACATTATCGCAAGTCACATTTCGGCAACTCATATTCCAACATTTCTCATTGGCGTTCAGTTTGATGCGAACTTGCGCTTTTCGGCAGTGAGAGATGCCACAATGTGACTCGACGCATTTTTGCCAGTTTGATGTGGATTTAAAACTTTTCCCAAATGAGAGATAACATAATGTGACTTGCCGCAAAAGTGACATTCCAAAAATGTGACATGCCGTTATGTGACTTGCCGCATTTTTGCCAGCTTGATGCGAACTTAAACTTTTCGCCAGAGAGAGATGCCACAATGTGACTTGCCGCAAATGTGACATATTGTCAAGAGTGACTCGCCGCAATGTGATTTGCCGAGCTTCTGCCAGTATGATGTGGACTTACAACTTTTCCTAAATTACAGATGCCACAATGTGAATTGCTGCAAATGTGACATGCCAAAATGTGACTTATCGCTTGTAATTTTACCCGAACCCTTGAAAGTAGAGATTTCGGAGCATTGGACTAAATAGTGTCATTTTTCTTCACATTAGATTCAATAACTCTGAGCCACGACAATTATTGAAACACTAGATTGGACTCAGAAAACTTTACAGATGCATATAGACTTCATCGGAATCCACTGAGAATTTTATCTGATAAGTTATAAGCTCACCAAAGTCAAGGGTCGCCGATTTTTTCACCCTACATTTCGTCTTCGGCGCAACATCTAGGAAAATGCTACTGTATTGGTGAAATTTGGAACTTTCTGAAAGATAACTCATGCCCTCTCTTGAGGAAACTTGAAACTACCTATCTGATCTCAAAATATTCTTCAAAGATTCTTAGGCTGATCAAACAATGTTTCTTTGAAGAAGATTCATTTTTTTTTTTTGAAAATTCTGGCCATTTCTTAATATCTTGCTTCAAAGATCGCATGAGTCATCTTGGCTTCCTTTCTCCATTTCTCTCGTTTGTCACTTCCGGGCGCGCGACCGGAAGGCGGAAGTGAACTGCAGAACTGCGATTCGCGCGACGGGCGGGCGGTTTTCACGTGGCGTTGGATTTTCACGCTTCGTTGAGCGTCATTTCGAGTCCGCTAAACTTCGTCGAGGTTCCTAAACCCTTGTCTCCGGAAGATAAGGGAACTCCGAAGGCCAGGCGCGAGCCAATGGGGTGGGACAGTGAATGATGAAAAAATGCCAGAATACGTGTGTGGATGAAAGAAATGCGAGATATTGCCTGAAAAGAAAGGAGTTACCCAACAGCATGGAATTATCTGCTAGCTTCCGCGATAACATGAAACAAATTTAGCGAAACTCGATTCCCTACATGACACGTGCAGATGACGTGAAAGGGATGAAGATAGGGTTGTTTCAAAATTGATCGTAGTGGGTATTTTCAAATCACTCAATCAATTTAATATAAAACTCTTTGTAGGTTCTATTCAGATCATTCCATTTTTCGAAATAAAAAACGGTAATAATCCAAAACATTAGCATTGATTTCAAGATACATATTTGAGATTTTTCCAAAATGAGGTAAGACAACCGTATTGAATCTACTGTAATTCTATATATTGTTTTTGTTCTGAGTATTGCTTCTACTTTTCATTTGCACAATTCTGTTATGCATATGTTTGTCAATAAAGGCAGTCAGATAATGGTTAAAGAAAAGAATCTGTTTGCATAATTTGATATTCTTTTCATGGAATTTTGGACCCTTGACATAGACTCATTTTTCAAACTAAGGAGTAGTGATCCGTTCCGCACTCAGAACCTGCACCAAGTATACATGTGGATCTTTCGGTGTCTTAACCAATTGTTCGTAATAAACAAGCCTTTTTCTAAGCATAAGCTAATCAATTTATCCCCGTTACCGTTCGTTTTTGGGTCTTCGAAATAGCCCAGTACTCTCTCGGTACCTTCGCGTTACATACCAACCCAGCCATTCTTATCTCCAAGTAAAATTATTCTTTCGCCAGGATCGCAAGTCCCTAATATATCATTTAAGGAGTTCCAGAAGGTATCTTTCAAATCTCTCTTCTCAGCATCAACTGGAGCGTAGCACGTTATAATTACAGTCTTCTGATTTCCACTTTCATATTAACCCATAGTAATCTGGGTGATACACATTCATACTTTCTGACATGTTTTGTTGCCCTCTTATTCATAATCAGACCGACTCCTTGAGTACCATATGAATTATTATCTACTTTTGATCAAAGTTCAAGTCCGTTCTCTATGTTCCTTACTTGTCATCCCTTCTTCTCAGTTTCCGGTACACACAAAATATCTAACTACCTTACGCGCATTTTATCCCGCAATTCCTTTTCCTTAAGATCATTTACACCTCTAGCATTCCAAACACCCAATCTCCATTCGTCGCCTGAAACTTTTCCGAGAACATGCCTTTCATCTGTAGAAGTGTCAATCCTATCCGAGGCTACATTATTATGTATATTATTCATTGTTCAAAGTATACACCCAACTACAATTCGAAGCTAGAAATTCATTCCATAAGTATGAAATCATGTCCAAATTAAGCAGCTTAATCGTTATAAGGTGGAGTGTCCATGTGGAAAGACTTGTGGATAGATACATCCGCGACAAAGTCTTGTTAAGTAAGCCACTACACAAGGAGCAGCACGCCTACAGGGGTGGTCACTCGACCGAAACGGCCTTAAGCGGAGCAGTAAACCTAATTGAAGGACAACTGAAGCAGAAAGGCTTCGCGATTGGAACCTTTATGGACATCGAAGGAGCCTTCGATTACACCTCTAGAGAGGTGATTAGGGCGGCCATGATTGCACATGGTGTGCCAACTGCAGTCGTAGAAAGGACTCGCCACATGATGGGCAAGAGGAACCTAACAACGACTAAGGATGATACCATCTTATGTGGAACTACTGACTTGGGTGGCCCGCAGGAAGGCGTTTTATCACCCCTACTGTGGTGCTTGATAGTTGATGAACTGCTTAATCTACTCACGAAACAAGGCTACCACGCTGTAGGCTACGCAGACGACATACTGGTCATCGTACGCGGTCAGCATCTGTATGCGCTCTTCGAGGTAATGCGGCAAGCACTTAGGACAGTGCATACCTGGTGCAAAAAGACCAGATTATCGGTAAATCCGAGTAGGATGGATGTGGTTGTATTTACCAGACGGTACAAGTGGAGGATTACGAGTACACTGAAACTGGGTGGACAACAACTGAAAATCACTGGACCAGCTAAATACCTAGGAGTCATACTGGATAGGAAGCTGTTATGGAACAAGCACCTGGAAAACAAGTGCAAAAGGCTCACAACGACCCTTTGTCTTTGTAGGAGAGTCATAGGAAAAAACTGGGGCCTGGTGGAGCAGGGTCGAACTGCCCACTGTGAAATCTCGACTGGAAAAAATTAGGGGATTGATTCAAAGAGGCGTCACCGACAGAACTGCGGATTCCAACCGATATCGCGAGTGGGCCGACCTTGAGCAAGGTCAAGGATAAAACGCCTATTCGCTACCTCTTCGGCAAGAAGTATCGAGTCAGCCTATTTTCACGAGAAGAATGAGCTAACGGCGAGGCATGTTTGCCTGGTGATAGAGACAAATGGTTCACAGATGGCTCCAAGAACAAGAAGAAAGCAGAAGCCGGTGTCTATTTTAGGAGGAGCTAAATGGGCTTCGCAATCCCGATGGGTTCCTATGCCACAGTAGGGCTACTGTAGTGGCCCTGAATGGAACAACGACTACGTCGCTACTAGTATGGGAGTGCTTGGAGGCACTGAACAATCCAGCGACGAAAAACCGAGTGACTCTACTTTCGATCCCTGGACACAGTGGCATTAGAAGTTATGCGATCTCGGACAGGCTAGCAAAACTAGCAGTAAAAGAAAACTTTACTGGTCCCGAACCAGTCGTAGACATTTCCAGTAGGTTGGTCACTGAAGAAATTAACAGTTGGCTGACCGACGAACATCAGAAGAAGTGGAATAAGGCCTCTTGGCTGCAGGCAGGTCAAAACACTTATGGGCTTGAATTTAAACTTTAAACAAGCTGCGAAATTACGCAAACTTGGTAGGAATGAAGTCAAGGTCGTAACAGAAATGTGAATTTGAGAAACGCGAATGATTCAATATTCACCGGTAGTGAGCCTGGTGGTCCGGAGAGAGAATATTGGCATTCACAGTGCTTCATTTTTCTTTTCATGAAATGATTTAATCGCGATTTAAGGGGGAATAGTTCAATTAAATTTCACGATGTTAATGCAACTGCAGAAAAGAAAAGTGAAAATTCGGTCATAATCAGTTTAAAACGTTTGTGTAATTTTGACAGTTTTGAGGTTATGTTGTTATTTTGTTCTCGATATTCTCTACAAAATCTCGATATTTCACAGGATCTCAGTGCTTATCAGTGTTTACTGATGCTGTATAAAATATTTTATTTTAATTTTAGGTCTAGGTTGCTATTTCGAGATTTTGAACTATATAAATAGAAATATGAGAAACCTGGATTTACGATCAGTTAGCAGTATTTTTGTACCAATGACAAACTACGTCTGAATATATCATTTTGACTGGAATGCGTATTAAATTTTTAGAACATTTAACTTTTTAAAAAAAACTAGCCACAGTTCAGTACGTGATAAAAACCTTCAGACTTCAGGCTATATTATCATTTTTAACGTGAAATTTATCTTTGGATGCGGATTCAATGTTGCTGAGACGATATTTTGGCCTTTTGAAGTTGGAACACCCTCAGAAAACAAATTTCTTTTCAGCATCGGAACGTACAAAACGTTCGTGATTGTAGAGTCGAACCACTTGCCGTTGAGGAGCTTCTTCATTTTAATAGTACCGGTGCTTCTAATTGCTAATCCTTGATGATTAGCAAGAGAGACGTCACTGTCCTCACTCATTTCTTGGAATGTCGAGAAAAATTCTATTCTATGAGTCATATGAGCGGGCGCACCGCTATCCATAAGCCACCTGTCATCGGTGAATGTGGGAATCGCATACACATCACTGAATTCAACACTGAAAGCCGTTTTATTAGTTCCTCTATCTTTTTGATTACTATTCTTTTTAGGGTTCCAAAAGTTACGTGAGAAGTGACCCTTTTCACGGCAGTTGTAACAAGTCACTTTACGCAAGTTGAATTCAGACTTTCCGGACTTCACGTCTTTTGCGGTAGACCTTTTGGAATCAGTCATTTGATTGGAAGATGCTAGAAGAGCCATTTCTTGCTCTTCCGTTGAGGTTAGACTAGCTTCCTCGTCCAATAGGCTCGCCTTGAGATTTAGCAACGTCTGTCTTTTCGGATCCATAGAAAGCCATGCTTGTAGGAAACTTCGATATTTAGTTGGTAACGTTCCGATAATTTTTGTAGCAATGACAACGTCGCTCAACGTCTCTTCGGTCTTCTTTACTTGCCGTGCTAGATTCTCAATTTTGGCCAAATGTTGTGCCAGAGATTCGTTTGGATTCAATTTCACCTGATGAAGCTTATCCAAAATCATTATTTTATTAAATTTCGACTTCTGTTGGTACACAGAGTCCAACTTGTCGAGAATTCCTTTTGACGATGTGCAAGTCTCAATCTGAGCGTTACGCCGAATTTTCTGCTCTAGGCTGCGCCACTGTTCCTGAGGCGATATCATATACACCTTTTGCTCTCAGAGCACAGATCATTTGGAACCTCCACTGATAGTTTTCACCTTCGAACTTGTTAACCGATGCTACGTCGATCCTGTCCGCCATTGTTCAACCTCTAACGCTCACACTTGCATCAAAACTCGGATTACACAAATCGGAGAAGAAACAAATTCTATCACTTTTTACGAAAACTATTCCAGGTTATTCAGCACGCAGCAGGGCATGACCTGGGCCCATAACCTAATGAGGAAACGCGAGAAATAGAAGGTAAATTATTCTTCATTTAAGATCGTTACAGAACATCAACTTGTCGTGCACGTAGCAACGAGCGATCTAACTCAAAACACAAAGGAACAGTCAGCCCACAGCGCGACGCGCACTCAGATCAGGGCCGTGGCAACAATAACCTCCCCAGGTTTAGGTGCGTACATATAAGTGTAACATATTGGAAACACGACATCATATGCACGTAAATTAAACCTAATACAAGCAATGCACGATATGAAAAAAAAATCAAGAGTAAAGAAACGATGCTTTTTGAAAGTCCTACAAGATTGTCATGGCAAATTTTTGAATTCGAAAAAAAAATCAAAAATTCAAATTTCGATTGCTTTCTAAGTATCGAAAATGATATTGGAATATTTTTATTCTAATTTTTGAGCCAAACGACGCGAGATAAGGAAAAAGTCAGAAGAGTAGAATTTGTGCTTTTAAAAAGACAAATAAAATTGCCGTTAGGCATTCCTTCATAAGACCAATCGTGAATCATTAAGATAATTATTTAATCGTCTTTTTAACTATTTATTTGTATATATTATATGACAAGCGCAGAAAATCGAGCGCGAATATTATGATGAGAATGTATTCCTTAAGGCTGATAGAGCACTAAGTAAATGAATTTCGTTTTCAATTCGAAATTGAAAAAAAATTTAGTAATTTGTACATAAAAAACATATTACACTGAGCGCAACGACCGAATCGTGCGCCCTAGGCACGCTCAAACTTGCGAGCGAGGCAAGCTGCGCGCAAAGCGGGTGATGAGAATGTACCTGCGAAGCGGGCAGATTTTTTTAAAAAACAGATGTAAAAATTCAAATACTCGTAACTAAATTCTGCGACTTGAAATGTAGAACCTGCCTGATTTGAAATGGATTCGATCTTAGTATTCTTAAAAAATTTTGATAAATATAATTTTTTCAAATTTTGTAACGTAATTTAGAAAATACTCCATTTGAAAGTTTTACGTGGAAAAAGGGTCCTTTGAAATAAGTGTTTTTTTCTGTCAAATATTTTTTGCCTCTATTTAGCACTAAAATACGCCGGGTGCGATTTTTAAACAATTTGGAAAAAAATTCGAGGACATTTTCTGTTTCCCTTTAAAATTTACCAAAACGTGGCTCATACATACCTTTATCTGCCTTATTTGTGCAATTTGATTTGGTTCATATATAATATATGTGACCGCCTCTGGAGAAAGGGGTCTAATGCCTAAAAATATTGATTTTGTGGTTTCGAAGGTCTCAGCATGCTGGAATCTTATATTTTTACATGCAACTTCTTTCTCGAAAACTTAACTTTTAGGTACTAGACCCCTTTCTTCCGGCCGGTGATGTATCCTGATGCAGCCTGACATAACTAGTAATATAATTTCATCAGAGAGAAATTCTACGAAAAATATTTAACTAGTGTTTATGAATATCTAAAGGAAACTGTTTTTTAAAGATAATTGTTTGAATATTCTTATTACAGACTGGGTAAGAACATTCTTATTTGACCGCCGATTTGTCCATACGGACAATTTTGAAACCAATATTTAGAGAGCCCTGGAGAATATAATGAAAGTATATTATTATATTAAAGAAACATCGACTAACAGAGAAGTACATGCACATTCTATTGGTTTTAGATAAGAAAAAAAATTCTTGTTTATTTCTACCTGGAATTGTTTTCTAAGCCTTCGGCACAAAAAAAATTTAAAAAAAAACGAAAGTCAACAATTTTTCAAATCAAGATTGATTTTTTTCGAAAACTATTGATTGTAGAGAAAAATTTTATAAACAAAATAATTGTAGATTACCATGATCTCCTGGCCTGCGTTATAGAAGTGAATTATGAAAAATCGACACCTTTCTTGATAAATCTGAAAAACTACAAGGAACTTTTTTTCATCGTAAAAACTAGTGTCATTCTCAAAATCTTGACTGAATAAAAAAATGTTTCACAGAGCAAATAAGTCATTTATTAAGATCTATATTTCTTGTGGATAGTATTTTTTTTCTTAAAGGCATAATTTTCAAGTATACTTCGTTCTTTGACCAAAATCATGAAAAATGAGTGTGATTTTCATTTTTGGCCGATTTTATCGAAAAATGATGATTTTACCAAAAAATTTTATGAACATAAAAGTTGTATTTTTATGGCGTACACAATTTCCCTGCAAACTATTTTCATATAAAAGCAAAAGTTTTCAAAATAAATCATGATAACCGTGAAAATAGAGGTCGTTTCATGTCACAGAAGAACAAGGGCTTTACTAAAATTATTTCTATTTTCAACTTTAAAATCGGTTATTAATTGCTACTTTATACAGGTTTGAAAAGAAAAGCAAAATTGGCGGAAAAATAGAATTCCAAAAAAAAATTTCACGTATAGTTCTAATTCGAAAAATCTAATACTTTGTTTTTGGGGTATCTTGGGCACCTACTATTAGAAAAAAAATCACCAGCCAAATCGCTAACATGGTCGCGCAGAATTTCGGCTGGAATTTAAAAAAAATCTCTGGAATGACCCATATACACTGCGTCAAAGGAAATGAATAACGATATTCAAAAAATTATCTTCTTAAAAATACAGTTTCGGTTAGATATTTACAAACGAACTTTGTCGGAAAATTTGAAAAATGTTCAAAACTAAGAAATTGGCGACGATTTTTTTGCTAATATAAAAATTCGATTTTAAGAAAAAAAATACATACTTACATTGTTTTCAATTTTTTTGTTGAATTCGGGGTTTATGTGAGCTGACCAATTTTTATGAACAGGATTTTTTTTTATAAAATGGAATTTTCGCATTTTTCTCGGGAACAACTAAAGATACCAAAAAAATGTTAAGGTAAAACCTTGCACATCTAAATGAAGTACATAAGTTCCACAAAGAACATCTCTTGCTTTTTTCTGATATTTTGCATCACTTACGCGAAAAATTCTAAAATTATATTTTCAGAAAAAAATTCTCCCAGTCTCTGGCATTCTATATCTACCTTCATGTGAGTTAAACCATTTTTGAAACCAGGAGAATTTTTTTCCCTAAAAATATAATATTTTCCAACTTTTCTCGTCAACGATGGAAGATTTCACAAACGAGCAAGAGGTATTTTTTGTAGAACTTTTTATGATGTGCAAACTTATATGTTCACATTTTTTGCACATTTTCGTACAGAAAATAAAAATACTCGTATCTGAATCAGACTAAGAACGAACTGAACTGTGGATAGTTTTAAAAGAAAAGTTAAATGTGGATTTCAGAAAAAAAGGTAAAAGGTTCTCAAAATTTGATAATTATTTCAGTCAGAATGATATATTCAGACATAAAAGTGAGACTCTTAGCTTGGCATTGGTACAAAAACTGCTAAATGATCGGAAATTCAGGTTTCTAAGATTTCCGCTTCCCAGAATTTCTATTTCCAAAACAAAAAAATAATTTGTAACCAAACAGTCACTTTCACAACCATATAGTTGAACTTTCAAGCAAATGAGACGAATTTCTTAGAGGTCTGTTGAATTTTCAACCTGAAATGTTGATTTCTTTACCAAGAAAGATAAATTTTTAATAAAAAATCATTACTTTTTTTCAAAGCAGTTGACTTTTAAACCCGAAAAGATGAATTTTCAACGAATAAAGATAATTTTCAACCAAGGAACGTGAATTCTTAACCAAATAGTTAAATTTACTAAAAAAAAAAATAATTTTCAACCAAACAGTTGCATTTACGACCAAAGAATTGAACTTTTAAGCAAAAAGATTAAACTTGAACCAGAATCAGTTGCATTTTTAACTAAGTAGTTCAATTTTCAAGCCAAGAAGACGAATTTTTAGAAGACATTTGAAATTTCAACCTAAAATCTTGAGTTTCCAACAAAAAAGTTATTTCCAACCAAGGGAGATGAGTTTTCAACTAAAAAATAAAATTTTTCTACCATAAAAAATTAATTTTCAAACTCAAAGTTGAATTCTCCATCCACAAAGATGAATTTTCAAGCAAAAGTGAATTTTCAGAAGAAAAAAAAATTTCAACCAAACAGTTGCATTTACAACCAAATAGTTGAGTTTTCAAGTCAAGAAGATGAATTTTTTAGAGGACAGTTGAATTTTCAAAAACAATAAAAATATTTTTTGTCAAGAAAGATAATTTTCCTACCATAAAAGATGAATTGTCAACCCAAAAAACTTGTTTCTAACAAGAGAGTTCAGTTTTCTACCTGAAAAGTCGCATGTTTTAAAAAACAATTGACTTTTAAAACAGAAAAATTGAATTTTCAACAATTATTTCTCAAGTAAAATAATCCAAAGTCATGATTTTAAATAATTAATTCAAATTCAGTAACAATTTACGATGTGTAACGATTGTAGGCGTAAATACTAAGTTTTATAACCGTCTCCATCCATGAAAAAGCGTTACCAATAAGAAATGTATCATTTAATTGAGTAAAAACATGATTTTTCTCCTTCTTCTAAAGATTGATGGCAATTTATGATGCATACGGTTTTTTTCATTGCTGTATAGTTTTCAAAGGATGATTATACACGGAGAAACCCAAACACCTTTGATTCTTGCGTATGACACGACTCATTGGTGTTTGTCGTGAAAAAAG
>JAUMHM010000087.1:11994206-12012411 GCA_032362435.1 Melikaiella ostensackeni | reverse complement strand
CTATGACAAGCATACAGATTTTTTGTTTGTGGCGTCATCTCTGTGTCAGGCCGAAGACTTTTCAGCCCATGTAGTATGTAGAAATCGCTTGAAATGCCTCCGAAATGAAATAAATTTAATCTATTTCCTAAAGTTCTGTAGAAATCCCTCGAATTTTGCAAAATGCCTTAAATCTTGTAAAATTTTATTAAATTTCTTGAAATCGTTGGAAATCATATAAAATTCTTTGATATCCCTCGAAATTGTTGAAATTCGTAGAAATTCTTTGAAATAGAATTTAATTTATTTACTGAAGTTCTGTAGAAATTCGTTGAAATCCTTTTAAATCCCTTGAAATCTTTGGAAACCGTAAAAATCCAAAGAAATAAGTAGTCATTATTCTCTATCCCTCGAATATGAATTAAATAAAACCTATTTATTACATTTCTCTTTGGAAACCTTATGAAATTCGCTGGAATACCCTCAAAATCCCTTAAAATTTTTTGAGTGTCTTGAAATTCTTTGGAATCTTCTAAAATGACTTGAAATATTTAAAATCCTTTGGAATTTCGTTAATTTCTTCATACATCTTGAAATTGTTGAAATTCCTTGAAATAAATTTGAATTTATTCCCTTAAGTTCTATAGAAATTCGTTCAAATCCCTAAAAATCCCTTAAACTCATTGACAGTCATAAAAGTCAATTTAGAAAAAATATAAAACATTTAAAATCCCTTGAATATAAATTAAATTAAACTTATGAATTAAAATTTTATTTTAAAAAACGTTCAAATCTCTAGAAACTTTGGAAATCTTTTGAAATTCTTGGAGATTCAATAAAATCCTTTAAATCTGGTGAAATTCCTTGAAACAGCTGCAAATTATTTAGAAAATTTGCTATGCAATCGCTAGGAATCCTTTAAAATTTCATTCTGCTAGGTCTCTAGAAATCCCTTGTAATCTTTGGAAATCCTGCAAAATTCTTTAAAATACCCTGAAATTTTTCAAATATCTCTAAATTCTTTGGAATCTTTCAAAATAACTCAAAATCTTCTAAATCCTCAAAGTTTTTTCGAATTCCTTCATTTCTCTTGAAATGGTTGAAACCCCTTAAAATAAAATTTAATTTATTCCCTTAAGTTCTATAGAAATTCGTTAAAATCGCTTGAAATCTCTTAAGAATCTTTAGAAATCGTGAAAATCCATTAAATAAATTAAAAATCAATTGAAATCCCTTGAATTAAAATCAAACTAGACTTCTGAATTAAAATACTCTAAGAAAAACGTTTAAATGTCCAGAAATCTTTGAAATCCTTCAAAATTCTTGAAAATTAAATGAAATCCTTTAATTCTTGTGAAATTTCTTCAAACACATTCAAATTCCTTGAAACATTTGCTATGGAATAGCTAGGAATCCCTTGAATTTTTATTCTGATAGTTTTCTAGAAATCCCTTGTAATCTTCGGAAATCCTACAAAAATTCTTTAAAATCCCTTGAAATTTTTCAAATGTCTTGAAATTCTTTGGAAACGTCCAAAATAACTTAAAATCTTTGCAATCCTCAGAATTTTTTTCAATTCCTTCATTTCTCTTGAAATGGCTGAAGTCCCTTGAAATAGAATTAAATTTATTCCCTTGCGTTGTATAGAGATTCTTCAACATCCCTTAAAATTTCTCAAAATCTTTAGAAATCGTGAAAATACATTGAAATATTAGAAGTCATTTGAAATCCCTCGAATATAATTTAAACTAGACTTATGAAATGAAATTCTCCAAAAAAACGTTCAAATATCTAGAAATCTTTGAAATCTTTTGAAATCCTTGGAGATGCAATGAAATCCTTCAAATCTTGTGAAATCCCTTCACACATGCAAATCCCTTGAAACATTTGCTATGGAATTGCTTAGGAATCCTCTGAAATTTTCTTCTGCTAGTTCTCTAGAAATCCCTTGTAATCTTCGGAAATCCTATAGAGCTCACTGAAATCCCTTGAAATTTTTCAAATGTCTTGAAATTCTTTGGAATCTTTCTAAATAATTTAAAATCTTTGCAATCCTCAGAATTTCTTTTAATTCCTTCTTTTCTCTTGAAATGGCTGAAGTCCCTTGAAACAGAATTTAATTTATTCCCTCACGTTCTATAGAGATTCGTCAAAATTCCTCAAAATCTCTCAAAATCTTTAGAAATCGTAAAAATCTATAAAAAAATTAGAAATCATTTGAAATCCCTCGATTACAAATTAAACTAGACTTATGAACTGAATTCTCTGAAAAAAACGTTCAAACATCTAAAAATCTTTGAAACCTTTGCAATCCTCAAAATTTTTCTAAATTCCTTCATTTCTCTTGAAATGGTTGAAATACCTTGAAATAAAATTCAATTCATTTCCTTACGTTCTATAGAGATTCGTTTAAATTGCTTAAAATTTCTTAGGAATCTTCAGAAATCGTGAAAATTCATTAAAAAAATTAGAAATCAATTGAAATCCATGGTACATGAACCAAACTAGACCTGTGAATTAAAATTCTCTATAAACAAAACGTTCAAATATCTATAAATCTTTGAAATTCTTCAAAATTCTTGGAGATTAAATGAAATCCTTTAAATCTTGTGAAGTTCCTTGAAACACCTGAAAATTCCTTAAAATCCTTGCTTTGGAACCGCAGGAAATCATTT
The DNA here is from genome assembly GCA_032362435.1 of Melikaiella ostensackeni. Taxonomy (NCBI): domain Eukaryota; kingdom Metazoa; phylum Arthropoda; class Insecta; order Hymenoptera; family Cynipidae; genus Melikaiella; species Melikaiella ostensackeni. The sequence continues at coordinate 12,009,757 of JAUMHM010000087.1, read as the reverse complement.
GAAATTTCATTCTGTTAATTCTCTAAAAATCTTATGTAATCTTCAGAATTCCTACAAAGATTTTCAAATGTCTTGAAATTCATTGGAATCTTTTGAAATAACTTTGAGTCTTTGGAATACTCTGAAATTTGTTGAATTTCTTCATATCTCTTGAAATGGTTGAAATCCCTTGAAATCTTTGGAAATCGAAAAAATCCATCAAAATAAGTATTTATCATTTTGAAACCTTTGAATAAAAATTAAGTTAAGCTTATTCATTAAAGTTTCGAAAAAACCATTTCAATCCCTAGGAATCCTTGAAATCCCTTGAAATCCTTGGAGATTTAGTAAAATTCTTTAAATCTTGTGAAATTCTTTTAAATGCCTCAGAATCCCATGAAATCTTTTGAATCCGTTGAACTTTCTAAAGTCTGTTGAAATTCTTTGGAATCCCTTAAAATCCCCTGATATGTTTAGAAATCTCTGAAATCATTTCAAACCTCGTGAAATTTTTATGAAATCTAACGAAATCTGTTCAAATCCGTGGAAAGATTCTGGAATTCCTTGAAATTCATTGAAATCCATTGATGCATTTGAAATCTTTTAACTCTTTTGGAATTTCGTGAAATTCTTTGAAATGACTTCAAATCCTACGTTAAGTAAATAAATAAATCATTCTTTTGCGGTTTCTATTTTTTTTTTTAACCACTTCTTCCAATATTCTACCATTATTTGTTTCTATACTGATTTTCTTATAATGATTTCTTGCAACGATTTTTCTAGAATTGCAAAAAAAATTATACGAAATTTATTATTGGAAAATCACTATAGGCAATTCTGTACAAAGAAGGCATTATAATTCGAATTTGAATTTCAAATTTTATTCGAAATTGAATAACCTCAAATTGTAAGTTACAAATTTTCAAAATTGCGTAGACTATTCTATACACCTTTTCCTTTGAGATGAATCTGATTTGTTCTATCACCTCTCAACTTTGACCTTTCCGTTTTACCTCTGACCTACGACGTTAGACCTCAACTTTGACTTTCAAACTTTGACCTCCTGACTTTTGACATACGATCTCTGCCTGATTGTTGATACCTAATCTTTTACCTTTGACTCCTGACCTATCACCTCAGTTCTATGACTTTTTATCTCTGACCTTTGACATCTCACCTCTTGCACAAATTGAAAAAATTGCAACAATTTTAAATTATGATTCAAAAAATTCCAAGTTGTGAGTGAATGTCGATTCTATAGAACACTGATTGGAGAACTTATGTTCGAAGTTTTACTTATGATTGAAATAAGAAATTTCAATTTTAATGATACGAATACGTTTATGCAGCTTACAATTGAATGTCATTTATGTTAACATAAATAACTTTCAATCATTCACCTCACTGTTCAAAATACACAATTCGTTTTCCTTACACATCAAATGAAAATTATTTACTTCATGAAATTCCTGACGTTAATCAGAATATTGATTTACGTTAACGATTTGCATATATAGTGATTTTATGCTAAGGTTGACCGAATATCAAATAAATACCATGTATGTAATTACATTCAAAAGTAGGAATTCAAAAGTATATTTGGAACTTTACTGTGAATTGTGTGAAATTTTTGAACGATTTCTAAAGTTAAAAACTGATTAAAATTAAGAAAGTGTATTAAGTGAGAAATTTCATGTGCGTGAATTTGATAATTAGATCAATTAAATATAAAATTATTTTCACAATATTATTTTGTTATTAAAATTATATCTCAGACTTAAGATGGTTACAGCCCAATATGTCGAAAGCACTTTTCGAGTTGGATATTTGTACCAAACTGAATGTATTGTATATTATATTATTATATTATATTATATTATATTATATTATTATATTGTATATTCTAAATTCTACAGAAAAAAGTTGAGATAATATAGTTCTATACTTGTAGTTTAATCCTGTGAATGATTTTCAAAATTTAAAAAGACTTTCAATATATTGGTCAATTAAAATGTTCGTCTCTTATTTTATAATCCATACAGTTTTCATTATTATCAACTTAATTTACGCAGCTATTATTTCAACGAAACTTTTTTCTTCAATAATTCCTCATTTTCATGAATTAAAAACATGAAATTATTTTGTCTATAGCAATTTTCAAGAAAATTTGCCTCTAATTCAATGCTAATTTTATGAAGCATTCGACCATTTCCATTTCAAAATGTGCAAAATTTCAAGAAAAGTCTTGGTCACGGTATCAGAATTATTTGGTATTTGGATACATCAATGTGTAGTGAAAATAAAAGAGCACACATTTCCCAGTTTGGTCAAGGAATTCGTTTTGGATTTGTTACAATAACTCAAAGATTACCTGCGAATTCTCAAAAATTGGTCAACATTGAAATAGCTAATTAAATGGGCGAGGGATAGTTGCCTTACATTTAAAACTGATTTTTGAGGCTTAATGTTCCTTACCTTAAAGTCTCATATTATGTATTTTCAACCTGAATATCCATAATAATTGTTCTTAACTTTAGGAATGATTTACTTGAAATCTTAACAATTTACTGACGAGATTTTGAAATTTAAAAAAATCCAATTATGAACATTTTGGTCAGCTTACTTGCAAGTTATTTCTCGTAGTTAACGAGCAAGGTTTTAATATTGCGAAAGTATTTTCAGGAATCCGTCTCTGTCCTTCTATATTTCAAAAGGAGACCGTTTTTCAAAAGCGTCCCTCATTTTGTTCCCGGACGACTCAGCGGCCATTATGGTAATAACCATTCACATAGAGGACACAGTATTAATTTTGCGCGCGAGCGAACTTGCGTTTCTCTTTCGTATTTACGGCTCTAACATTTCCGCACTGGCGAAATGGCCACTGATTCGTATTAAAAGGTGGAAAATTGAAAACAAAACGATATGAGTACGCCTGTACACCAAGTGAATACTCGGTCCACTAGAGAGAAAGAGAGCGCAAGAGAGAATGCATGTAAACGGATTTTTTGCATTCTCATATCATACAGTCTCATCGAGAGTTTTTTAAATTTCCTCGTTGCAATATCCACTGTCCATACACTTCAGTTTAGACAGCAGTTTTCAAGTACCTCTGCTTTTCAATATTCGACTCTTTTCTATCGAAGTGTTGCTGAAATTGTAAGTCCTTGAATTTTGAATGTGCAAATTGTACGAACACCATGTTGATAAAATTGAATTTCTTATTTATTTATTATTATTATACGATTAAGCCAAATCCCTTTTGCGGCAAGTTCAACTCATTTGGTTGTAGCCTCTTGATATGAGCGGGGAACAAGGTATTTATGTAGTAAGGATAAATAAGGGATGTGTAGGAGAAGGCATAAGTTTTAGATCAATCTAGAAGTCACGTGTTGCTCATTCAAATAACACACTCCGTCCACAATATCCCTTCGACATGTGTGAAGTGATTTACAGAGCCATCATACATTACAATTCACACGTAAACACTCAAACTGACTAATAACCCGATAAAGAGATCCATATTCTTCACCCCAACCACATCCACTAGGCAACGCTCTGCACGAGAGCCCATAAGTATCCGAAATTTTTCGTTTAAGGCAACACTCTTCTTCTTATAAACGATTGTCCTCCATACTTTCCTATCCCAACATACATCTTTTGCTTCCTTCATATCCATACATCTTTTCATGCAAGATCTTGCGTTTCTACGACTATTAATATCTCTCCGCTTTAGAGTCTCATTCACACGTTCTAACCATTATTTCCCCCGACATGACCAAACCAATTCAGCAAATTTCTTTAAAACTTGTCAATCAATGTTTTCTCTACACCACATTCTCTGAGAACCCACTTATTACTGTGTCCATTAGCGTTTTGCTGCACACAATCTGCAGAATTTGCATGCCAACTGCTTTCACTTCACTCCTATCATTTTCTTGATACGTTCAGGTCTCGCTACCATACAGCATAATGGGTGCAAGTACAGAATTATGTTTCGTAACCTTAGCTTCATTCGTTACATTTTTATTTCTAGTAATAGCTCATACACTGTCGATAATATTTCTACCCTCGTTTATACGTCTGTATATCTCTGCATGTATATATCTGTCAACAGTAAATTATATTTCAAGCCTCGTTCTCAAGATTATACTTATTATACCTTGTAGTTATCCCCAAGTTTACTGGAGTGCACAACGTTTAGAGACCAAAAAATTTCAATATCAGGGGTCACAGCATCTGCTTTACTGGCCTGAACCTGACCGGCTTCATATATCTCTTGGTTGTGCGCTGGAGTGCAGATGTGTTTTCCCTTGATCTCTGTTTTCCTTTGTACTTTGTGTTTTGTGATTGCGATGATTGACGAAAACGTGTAGAGAAAGAATAAATAGGGAATTCCTCGATTCACTGGGGAACAAAATAAGTCGCATGCAACAGTATGTCAATAGTTTAACCAATACGACTTTTCGTCGGACGATGAGTACTCGAATCGTGCGCAGGACGAAAAGAAGCATATAGCCAGTGATCTAAAATCGATCCTTGGAAGTACATATGGGAATATTGATCCACCTGACGTTGGTTCTTCTAAACTAGATAATTATTATTAATAGTCTATCCACAATTTCTTATACGTTATAATCCCTTGTTAAGCATACTACGAAGTATTGCGCAACATTGTGCAATTCGGTCCAATATCTCTAACGAGCTTGCACGAGAGGCAAGACGTTAACATCCATCAAAATGGAAAGAGCTTGCACTAGAGACAAGACGTTAAAATTCAATTAGATTTTAAATCAAATTCAATTAAAAAATATACCGGGATTGCACGAGAGGCAAGACATTATAACATTTCGCTCAAAAATATAACGCGCTTGCACGAGAGGCAAGACGTTATAATTTCTCACTCAAAAAATCTAAGAGCTTGCACTAGAGGCAAGACGCTGATATTTGATCTGTAGAGGTAGGGTTATTTTAACTCCCACTTCACCAATGGCGGTTAAATACGTATATTGAATTTTATTTAATTTGATGGGCGCCAAGCAGGCCCTCAACCATAAGGAGATTTACGCTTTATTTTGGAGCCCGGCACAAATTGTAACAAGTCGAAAGGAAAATGAGAACGTTTTTATAACACAGTGGGTGGTTCTTCAAATCACAACGGCAATACGTATTCGGTTCAATCAAATTTAACAATCTTCAATTAAGTAAGGAAGGATCGACAAAGTGGCAAAATCAGACCGGCAATTTCACAAGAAAAAAACAGTCACACATTGAAATGAAGAAAACTCTAAGAATCTACTAATTAATGAGCCACACATTGGAATAAGAGAAAACTCTCTTAAAATCTACTAGTCCACGACCACGTGGTCAATGGCACGAAAGACCGTACAGGTGCGGACTATTCCTAACCAAAAAAAGGAAGGGCACATCATTAGGCCGAACTCGGATTGACGCACTGACTCGATTTTCACGCTTCCTAATTTTAATAAACACAATCCTGTTTGAACACTGAGCACTAGAGTAGAGGCCAAGCTCAGCAATAGTGAAGGCAAAGTTACAATAAGGGGCCACGTTGCCAAATCCAAATCGCCATTGCGTCGCGAGCCGAAATTAAGAAAAGAAAGTTACCTTAGACATCTGAGTTTGTCATTTAAATCCAATACAGTTTAATATTCAATAATGATTCAATATTTTCAATTCAATAATGATTCAATAATGATTCCAATAATGTGATGTTTCCAATTTATACAATTTTCGTCGTAGCGTGGTGAGGACAAAAAAAGGAGGGACTGTCATCCCTACGAGACCAAGAACGAAAGTGATCGTACGCTCAGCGGCGCGCCACGATGGTAGATGCGAGGCATGCTCGCATTAAGGCGCGTTCACAAAACATAAGGTTAAGACCGGTATACATGGGATATCGGAGAAACTAGGAACTAAATAATCAGTGTTCAAGACAGTGGACAATTTTCAGTGACAATATGTATGATAATAAGCGATAATCGTAGATACAGTATTCCGAAGTTGCGTGATGAATACATGATTTACCGAGTTTTACGGCGCGACACGTGCGGTTGCCAAACCACCGGGTTCCTTCCTTGACAAACCCTATTTATCCAAATATTAAATTCGATGATTGACATGGCCAAATCGTAGGACCTGAAGTCGAATGGTGAATAACAACACGTAAATGTCGTGACGTGACGCCTAAGTAACAAGACGCTCAGAGACCAGCAGAAGATGGTGACATTATACGACGGCCTGTGCCATTCGTCGATCCACAAATCAGGGTGCGTTTGTAATGACGGAACCGCGGTAATCCTCGAATGCGGCCGTAAGGTTGAGAATATGCAGGCCTATTCGAATCTCGTCAATCTATAATGCTGAATCGCAGTCGTTGTTGCCGACAACCTCAAAATCGTCGTGACAGCGGCGACAACATGAAAACAAACATTTTACGGATGAATAACCAATCTTTTACAATCTAAAGTGAGTGCTCCTGAATCGAGGTGTGACCTTCGCTCTTGGTTCTTGTTTCATTATTATTATTAATTTTTTTCTGATTATTCATAACCAAAATTATTTACATAAATTTTCAAAATGACAGGTATGTAATATTCACCCTGTCACAAATCTAAAAATTGCACTCCTTATCAAATCGAAAAAATGAACTTGTGCTGGAGACAAGACACTTTTAATTCAATTTTACAAGTGCTATATGAATATAAACCCACATTTTCCTTATTTTAGAATCAATTAAAGGGGTATTAGCAGCAAGAGAAACTGTCGAAACTGAGATTCAAATATGCCAAGCTTATAAGGACTTTCTTGGGGATGATCCATCAGTAAGAAAAGGCCTGGACTTAACCCTCCATCAAATGATATTACCCAGTCTGAAATTTTGGATAAAAAAGGGCCTAACTTGAAAGGAGTCCGAGAAATTACTGACTAAATATAAAAGTTGTGGTCTTCTGGAGGCACCTAAAATTAATGTCGTAATTGAATTAAAAATGTCAGTATCAGGTAAATAGAAAGATGGGTACAAAAAATATGCGCAAAATGCCATTGGATCTGCTTTGATGGCAGTAGGGTCCATCATTTCAACTCTTATCATCGAAGTCGAGAGTATTGATCCCACACCAATTTTTGAAAACCTCTTCGATAATTTTGAGGTTTTATCTGATGTTTATTATAAACAATCAGTATAGGATACCGGTTACAAATATCCTTTTGCATGAACTAGACAGATTCAGAGATGCTATCAACTCGATCTTGGAGAAAGGAGCAATTTAACCTTGTATGCCGCTCCAAGATCAGTTTCTGTCACCTTACTTTCTAGCATCAAAACCAGATGGATCCTACAGATTCATATTAAACCTCAAAGGCCTGAATGAATTTATGGATCTTCCTCATTTCAAGATGGATGATCTTAGAGCAGCAAAAATTATAGTTTTTCATGACTATTTTATGGCTTCTCTGGACCTGTCTGATGCGTTTTATCTCGTTCCGATTTCTAAGTCATGTAGAAAATTCTCAAGCTTTGAATTTGTGGGTACTCTCAGATTCGAGCACTCATCCTCAAAAATCTACCTAGATGACATTCTTTGTATCGAAGACTCCTGTGATAAATGTTATCAAAACGTTGAAAAAACTTTAGCTCTTCTGAAATCCTCAGGTTTTCTCCTGAATATCCGTAAAAGTAATGCTAACCCGTCAAAAAAGTGTAAATATCTAGGATTTTTAGTGAATTCGGAAAAGCCTTCTGTACAAATTATAGAAGGAAAAAAATTATCATTGGGAAAGCTTGTTACGCACTTTATAGTAAACCCCACACATACGCTTCGGGACTTCTTCAAATTGTTGGAAAAATTAGTGCCAGCCTGCCCCGGTATTGACTACGGTTGGCTTTACCTGAAGCAGGTGAAAAGATTAAGAGATGCAACACTTGCTAAGAATGCCTTTAATTATGACATTGGAATTACATTTTTCCGGGAATGAATACCGGATTTGCTCTGGTGGCAGAATAGCATCGAAAACGCTAAAAGTTCATTCAAAGTTCATTCCTTACAAAGGCTTCAGGATTCGGCTGGGGCGCCATTGTTAATTTCAATAACATCTATGGTTTTTGGATTTCCCATCAAGAGCAGTGGCATATAAATTACAAGGAACTGTCTTTTGTTAAGATTGCACTAGACAGTCTAGCTCATAATGTTCGGAATTGCGAAATCCTGCTTCGTTTCGATAACACAACCACGATAGCATATGTAAAAAATGTTCTTGCTGAAGAAATCTGACAATGGGCGAAACACAGAAATCATTTCTTACTCGCCTCTTATATCCTATAGAAGAAATCACTAGGCCGATCCATTGTCTCGAATAAGCAATGACGACATGGGATGGGAATTGGCTAATTTCGCATTTAAAACGATTGTTTGCACATTTGGTAAAGTAGATATCGATCATTCGCCACTTACAAAAGTACCAAGTGTGAAAACTACTGCTCGCGATTTTCAGACCTAGGGGCTGTGCATATCAACGCTTTCACGTTTAACTGGTCAAGTCAGAATTTTATGCATTTCCTTCATTCGCAGTGTTAACTGCAGTCTTGAAGAAAATTAAATATGAAAATTCCGCCGGTATAGTAGTGGTCCCAAATCGGCCGAATCAACCAGGTAGGCTTGAAACAATCGCAACAGTTCTGCTTATCTGAAAGATTAAACTTTTTTGACACGAACGATGCTTCTGTTTTGAAATTTTTAACTAGGAAATTTAATGTAGGCGCTGCCTGTGGTACGTTAAATTCATACAGATCTGCAATTCCACTAATTTCTCCGAGCAAGATAGGAGGAGACCTATTAATTTCAAGATTCTTGAAGGGTGCCCTTAACTTAAAACCATTATTTCCAAAATACACTTTCACATGGGATATATTTATAGTGTTGAAGCATTTAGCTCAGTTATTTCGTTTGGAAAGCTTTTCTTTCTCTACTTCAACTTTTAAGACTGTCATACTAATTTCACTTACTACTGCCCAAAGAGCTCAAACACTCGCCAGTGTTTAACTAGAAAGTATTTCAGTTAGAACAGACAAACTACAAATAAGTATTGAAGAGCTCTTAAAAATTTCTGCTCCAGACAAAGATCAACCAGTATTGGTTATTTCATTTCTTCGATCAAAGCCTGAATTATGTGTGGCTTTGACTTTACTAAAATATATTGAGTTTTCATGAAAGTTACGCGGCAATACCAATAACTTGTTTATCTCTTCAAAAAGGACTTACAAGTCAGTATCTAGCTAAACCATCAGCAGATGGGCCAAATAAATATTGGCAAAGAGTGGCATTGATACAAACGTTTTTTCAGGGCATTCAACCCGTCACGCTACAGCGTCGACGGCCCATCAAAGTGGGATTCGCATAGACATAATATTCGCAAAACCGCGGTCTGGAATCCGCACTCACAGATGTTTGCGAACATTTACAATAGGCCTATTAGATCTGGCGATAACAATTTCGCTCAAGCCATTCAATCCACAAATTAAGTTTTGTATTTTTATATTAACTGTACGAACACTTCATACTTCTTTTCTTCTATAACCTCAAATTTATGTACATCGATTAATGAAAGACTGTCATGATCCACTTCTTTACTGAATGCGAACGCAACACCTGAAAATAGTATCCATTCATCAATTATTTACCTATGGTGCTCATATTGGCAGTAAAAGATATATTTCCTTGAGTTGTTTTTTTGTTAGAAAATATGACAAATTTTCAATTTTTGATTTTAGTATCTTTATTGATTTCCGAAATTCTGCTATGATTTTTATTTTACAGATAATTCCTGGATAAATAATTCTTTAAAAGATTCATCAAGTCAGGGGGGGTTGAAAAGAGTTTTTTGGATTGTAATAGGAATCTGAGGGAATGGAAAAGAAAATTTTTGATTTTCAAAGGAATCTGAGAGGACGGCCAAGGGGATTTTGGGTTGGCAAAGAAGTCTAAGGGGGAGTAAAAAGATATTTTTGGTTGCAAAAGGAGCCTGAGATGATGCAAAAGAGGATTTTTTATTGTAAAAGGAGTCTGAGGAGATGGAAAAGGCAATTTCGCCTGCGTCATTTATTATTAATTTTTTCATTTTTAATAGGTCATAGAAGGTTTCTATATAGTTCAGTAGATTTATTTCATCAGAGCGAATAAATTTTATACTCGAAATATTGGTGTATTTTGAAAATTGAGAATTTTTATCCTCTAAAGGTTGAACAAATTGACAAATCTGTATATATCATAATCGTACTCAGTCATGCAGCCCTGTTAAATACATCAATCGATTCGTCTTATCATAATAAATAAATTTACTGATTACAATATTGGTATGTTCCCAAAATTGAGAAAGTTTTTCTTCTACAAACTTCAGAAAAATTTACAAATCTGTATATATCATAACTTCATTTGGTCAAAGAGTGCTTCTAAATACATCAATCGATTTATGCTGTGAAAATGAACCAATTTTATACTTACTATGTTGCTAGAATTCTCAATATTTAAGGAAAAGTTTAGCTATAAACGAAAAATAAAAAACTTAAAAAATTATTGCTGATGAAAATTTTCAAATGGAGAAAGCTATAAACATCCTATTGAATTATATCAACTAAATACCACCCCGTATTTTGAAAAATTTGGTTTACAGAGTCTGATATTACTGCCGATACTGTGATGAAAATTCTTAAAATTTCGAATTTTTCAATTGCATTTTTTGCCATTCTCACGATATTCAATAAATGAACCTCAACCTTTTTGTTGAATGTAAGTAAAATATATCGCAGACACACTGTTTAATGTCCAATATCTTCACTAATATTTTTCATACACTCATAATAGTACACTCGAAATCCAATATAAGGACAGTTTCGGGAGTTGCTTCGCACTGACCTTGCCCCTGAACCAGATCTCTTGAAACGTAAACAGTCAGGGCCGTGTGAACTCATTAAATACTGAAAACGAACTGACACATATGCTGACAGCTGATGGAATTATTTACTGCGGTACTTTTCCCTTTCAAGGCTCAGCTACTGGTGGCGACGCACTGTTTACACTCCCTGCTGCTCCATGTCCGCTGAGAAACTGCGGGGGCCAGCAGTTCTAGGAAGGCTTAAACTAGATGGGACTATATCAGAGTTCGAGTGTATATTGTGTAACAAGTAGGAGAAGTGTAATAGCTTCTTGCACTTGTCGATATTTTTTGCAGAACGTGCAGTAAAATGGCGAACTTACGTGTTTCTAAAGTGTGCAAGAAGTGCCAGATTCCTCTAATACGATGTCAGCGTGCGGGACTACCATATACTCTCACGCGATCTTACAGCAAAGGAATCTGGCACTCGGCGCATACTTTGCATACATGGAATGTCGCGTTTTTCATTCATGTATTGCAAAAAGTTGATTTTGCTAGATCTTCTGATAAAAAAGTTTATAATTATCGACATATTTGTTTTTGGTTGTAAATATAGTATCTAATGTCACCTGCGAAAACTCGGCGTATAATTGTTCACCAGACTCTGATCGCACACAATTCATTTCGGTAATGTTTGATCGAAATTTTCATCCGCGTACTCATGCATGTCAGATCGGAACACGCAATCCAAATTGTAGCGAATTGATTCGTCGATTACAGTCGACCACGCGCAGTTGAATTAAATGCTTTGTTTTACAGAGAATTGATTAATGTTTTCATTTGCGTTGCCACCGAGGATAATGTTTGTCGTGGGCTCCGGGTCAAAGAATTGTCATGAAAACACAGCTATAATTAAGTATTGAACATGGGGTTTTATGTAAGCGAGAAACAGGCGAGATATGCTGGTGCATTTCAAAGGAACCATTATTGTGGTTTAATATATATTATAAAATACGCTCTTCAATTTCTTAAAGATTAAAATTGAATCTGCTTTCTTCTGAAAATTTTTTGTGTGATAGAAAAAAAAACACCCAAGAAGTTTACAAATCAAGAACAGACTTCGAGACTAGTCGCTTTTCCAGCTCACTAAAGACAAATGAACAGTAAATGTACAACAAAAAAGAAAAAAAGGAAGAGTCAACCAAAACCAACATGTCACTCTTTTTTTCTCCGTCTTTTTTAATATTTATAGGCCAGCAACAGGTGAAAAAAATGATTTTGACATAGGCAAAAAATTCTGAATATGCACCAGAATCAATTATTTCTTTCTTTAATTGAGAATTGATTTACACATATTTAGAATCGTGACCAAAACTAATGTCAATGTATCCAATTAATGACTCTATCCCAAATTTTGTTGCATCTCGCAAGATCTCCTTTTAAATTAATATCTTTGTTACCTTCTCCCTTCATAAATAGAATTTCCATGAACTCTTTTTTTTATTCTTCTCATGATACAAAATTTAAGCATTATCCCAATAAACGTCCTGTCCATGTATGAGTTTATGTTTCGTAGTTTTGTAGTTTCATTACAATCTGTCAAGTACTTTGTGTTTATTGTAATTGTCGCGTCATCATCTCATTGATTCTGTGAACAATGGAAAAAACGAATTTCATGTTCTCACTAACCATTATTATTTGAAAGGCAAAGTGGCTGAAGGAGCTGAAGAAAAGCTTGATATGTGTTATGGCACATCTGCTCCAGCGAATACAACAATCAAAAGGTGGATGCAAGAGTTTAAGTTTGGTCGTACAAGCACAAATGACAAACCACGTTCAGGGAGGCCTTCAAACGCGACTACGTCAGAAATGATCAAAAAATTTCTTCATTTAGTGACCGACAACCGTGAATTGCAGATGCGAAAGATTTGTAAGATGGTAAACATCTTATATAAACGTGTACACAAGATTTTGCATAATTATTTGAAAATGCTGATGCTTCTCAATCCAATTCGGACATGGTTAAGCATAATCCAAAGGAGTTCTTGCGCCGTTCTGTGACCGTTGACAAAACCTGGATTCACCACTTCACACCCGAGGCAAAGCAGCAGTCGAAGCAGTGGGTATTGCCTGGTTAAAGTGCGCCAAAGAAGGCGAAGGCTGTTTTGTCAGCTGAGAAGGTGATGGCCTCAGCATTTTGGGATTCCCAAGAAATTATCCTCATTGATTATTCCGAGCAGAATAAGACTATAACAGGAAGGTACTATGCAGCATTATTGGACCGTTTGAAAGTCGAGCCAAAAAAATGGCCACAATTGGCGCACAAAAAGTGCTTTTTCATCACGACAGCGCACCGGCTTACACCTCTGCAGCTGCAATGGCAAAAATGCACGAACTGGGCTCCGAATTGATTCCTCATCCACCCTATTCTCCAAGCACGGTTCCATTCGATTTTTTTGTATTCGCAAACTTGAAGAGATGTCTGGCTAGCAAGAGATTTTACTGAAATGAAGAGGTCATTGCCGAACAAACGCCTATCTTGAGGAGTTGAGCGCCGACTACTATAAAAAAGATTTTGATATTGATTGACATTGATATTAGGATACTTGAGATATTTCCAAAAGAATGTAGGAAAACCGTATTGAATATATTGTAATCTTATATATTGTTTTTGTTCTGATTATTGCTTTTACTCTCAATTTGGACAATTCTGCTAGGCATATGTTTTTTTATAAAGGCAAACGGATAATGGTTGAGAAAAAGAATCTGTTTGCATAAATCAATATTCTTTCCATGGAATTGGGTATGAGATAATTTAAGAGCTCTATCAATCAAATATGTTACAACTCCTATTTTGTTTTGAATAGAGTGATTTAAATTGAAATTTAGTGTCCTTTCCGAACAAATTGTTTCTCTGTGCTAATCAATGATAATGTAATTTTCATCAGTTTTTGTTAAAGTCAAGTCAAGAAAATTTAATCTGCCTTCTGTTTCAATTTCAACAGTGAACTGTAATGCTGGATGTATACCATTAAAAACATTAGGTAGGGTATCCACATTTCGTGCATGTAAAGAAGTTACAGAGTCATCAACATATCTTGCACAAAAGTCTAACTCAGAATTAATTTGATGGGAAACTTCATTTTCCAAATCTTGCATCAGAATTTTAGCAAGAATTGGGGACAAGACTGAGCCTATCGGAGTTCCGAATATGTGTTTATAAGGAGTACTATTGAATTTAAAATAAGCAGAGTTGAAAACATATTCAACAGCATCAAGAAATTTTTTTTTCGAAACCGTAGTATAAAGGCTAATCATATCCCATCTTTTTTCAATGGCAAGTTCAACTCTTTTATATGAAATGTTACAAAACATGGCTATTACGTCAAAATAAACAAAATTGTGTTTTATTGGTATTTCAACATTCTCAATTAATTTCAGAAAGGCAGCACTATTTTTTATTGATCTTCTCGACAGGGTTATTGATTCTTTGACAATTTCGTCAAAAAGTTCTACTAATTTTCTCGTGGATGAACCTATTTTCAAAATGACTCGTCGTAAAGGAAAATCTGCTTTATAAGCTTTACCCAGGCCATTAGCCAAACAGAGATTAGTATGAATTTGTATGAATTAGTATGGATAGAATTAGTATGAATGAAGTAAAATGAATAGTAGTCAATATCGCACCTTTCAATATCAGTTCCCAAACATTTTTGCAACTTTAATCTCTCTAGAATTTTAAATGTACCTTTTTGAGGCATTCTTATAGGATCATTTGGAATCACTGCAAAACTATCTACAGGTATATCATTCAAAATATGCATAATTTTTTGATAATAAACATGTTTAACATCACAGCGGTAATACTCCCTTCATCAGCCTTAATAATCAGTAATTCTGAATGACATTCCAAAAAAAAATTTGTTCTTAAGATTATTATCAATTATTCAAAAAATCATTTGATAAACCTATAAATTTTGCTGTAAGTTCTTCTTTATTGTTTTCGGGTAATTTTCAAATATCAGCTCCAATGTCTTTAATGATTTTAAGGAATTATATATACCTTTTCCCCCATATTTCTCTCTAAAGCCCTCAAACAACCTTAAAATATTGATTATCCTTTGTGGAACCTCTATTTTTAAAATATTTAAAAACCATTTATCAAATTGGTCTTGAAAGAGTGTCAAGTGATTATTCAGAGTCAATTTTTGCATAACAGCTTGGATATTTAGAATGTTTCCTAATTTCCATTCATGCTTTTAATTATTTTCAAAGGCTTTTCTATTTAATACAGTTTCTCTTACAAGGCATTCTTTGATGATATAAGCCGATTCCTATTCATTCAATTTATCTAGAGCCTTCTTAAAGTTCTCATTTATATTATGTATTTGTGCATGGCAATCGTTTATAACCAAATTCAAGATGGATTTCCTAAATTTATTAGTGGTCTCATTAAAGGTTTCTTTGTTTCTTTTGTTGTTAAAATCAAATCAAACTCTTTTGTTAATGTCAAATATCTTTTCTGGAAAAACCCATGAATCTTACACTTAATCAAGAGTTCTTTCTGTAATGGAGCTAATTTCATTTTTTTTACTAATAGAATAAAACTCCTTAATACGAGGGGCAAGTAAAAAGTAAGGTTCCCACATTTTTTTCAGGTGTAAGACATTTTTTATTGAAATTGC
>JAUMHM010000087.1:11962903-11978489 GCA_032362435.1 Melikaiella ostensackeni | reverse complement strand
TTTCTTTTTTAGTACACACAAAATTTTTATAAGACAGAGTGCCTAGCGTCCTGGAAATCCTGGAAAACCTAGAAAAGTCTTTGAATTCATTTTTAGCTTGAGGAACCTAAAAAAGTCCTGAAATTTTGCTCATGGACCTGGAATTTTTATTTTCTTAAAGAAAAAATTAGTTTTCAGACTTCTTCGCTGCTTTACCGTCACGCTTTATTTAATTGCCATTACTGAGGCCGCAGTCCTCAGATAGAGTTTCTCATAAAATTTTCATTAATCATAAGCATTTTTTGAAATCCTGAAACATTTGATCTTCTAAAGAGCGGATCAACAATCAGTTAGACTTTTTCGTACTTAGGGTTTTCAAAAATATTTTTTTGTTCGAAAAAAAGCTTAGGTTTTTTCTTTTAAACACCTTCACTTTAAAAAATGAACGTATATTATTTAACAAATTTTTTAATAGTTGAAGTTTCAAACATTTTTGAAACAACAATGAATAATTATTAATTTTGAATTGAAAGCGTTTGAAGTTGAAGAAAAAATATATTGAACGATTTTAAATTGAAAACGTTCCAAATAAGACAATTTTAAATAAGGTAAAATTTTGAAAAAGGACAATATTTCGAATGGAATGGAAAGGAATTATTGAACTTTTATAAGATCTGAAAAATTAAACAATGTGAAATTGAAAATGGTTGAAAATTTTAAATTTTTAGAAAGAAGTGCTCAAAACTAAAAAATTTTAGAACGAAATTTCGAAAATTGGACAATTTCATCAGAAAAGAGTTGAAATTTTATCATTACTGACTCAAAGCTTTCAACCTTGGATAATTTTATTTTGAATTGAAGAATCTCGAAATAGAAATCTTTCAGATTAAAATTTCAAAAATAGGACAATTTCGAAGCGTTGAATTTAAAGCGTTCAAAATTGAATAATTCAAAATTCAAAACTAAATTGAATATTTCAAAGTCAAATCTTTTGGAATTCTAGAATTCTAAATTATCATTACATGAAAAAATTATAATTTAAAATAAGAACAGCATAGCCCAATTTTTCTGATCAAACATCAAATTCACCATCATTTTCACCGTTGAACATGGAAAAATTATCACTCACAAATCTGTAAAATTGAACTATTTTGAAAAATGTACAAAATGATGTAATTTTAAAAAGGAAACATTTAAAATGAAAAATTTCATTGCGGAACGTTGAAAATTCAACAAAATTGAACTCCATTTAAAACTCAAAAAATTTTAATTACGAAGTATTGTAATATTAAAAAATTCTTATGCTCAAACCCTTCAAGATTTAAATTATCTTAAGTAAATTGAAATTGTTTAATAACTCACTGTTTTCAAATTGTTGATTATACTTTTCAAAATTCAACCACTTCAATTTCAATTGCAAAATTAAAACTCATGAAAGAGAAAAATTAAAAATAGAAATTCAGAACTCCTAAATTGTAACCATTTAAAATGAAAGAAATGATTTAATTACTAAGATATCAATTTCAAATAGTTCAATTTTTATCTATTGCGATTTTAAACGACACAATTTTGAACTTTTCAATTTCAAATAATTCAATATTTGACCCTTTATTTAGAATTATTATTCATTCTTAAAATCTTCGAATCAAATATTTTTTAATTTTGAATGATTTATTTTTTTAATCTTCGACTTAAGAATGGACAATTTTGAAATAATATATTGAAACTTAAGAATTGAAAAAAATGCGAAAAAGATCGCTAAGATTTACATTTTTAAAATTGCATAATCTAAAGCCTTTCAATTAATTGTTTTTTTCAAGTTGAGCTTTAAATGTTCAATATTTTGGAAATTTTTCAAATGATAAATGATTCAATTTCCAATGTTTTATTCGAAAATCTTCTTATTCTTAAGGCTTGAATTTGACAATAATTTTCTTGATTTTTTATTGCTTCGAAATTATTCAGGAAGTATTTAATTAAAAATTATTTAGTTACAAATCCTTTCAACTGAAAATTGTGCAACTATCAAGTCTTTCAATTTGATATTCTACGATTTCGAAGAATTTAAAAAACCAGACAATTTTCTACGTTCAAAAGTGAAATTATAAAATTTGGAATATTCAAATATAGAATTATTATTATTAAAACTTACCATCAAGGCTTTCAATATATTGTTATTTTGAAATATTTAACAGTGAAATTGTCCTGAAATTTTTTATATTTGAATTTGAAACTATTATCGATCCGGCAGGATTTCAATTTCAAATTGTTGAATCATTAAGGCTATCAACTGAAAATTTTTATATAATATTAGCAGCCAAATTATCAATATAAATCTAAAATATTTCAGGATGGCCCCTCAGAATAAAACAAAAAAAAATGAAAAGACAATGCAATTTTATAAAATGTCAAACTGACGTACACTAATAAACTGTCACATTGACACAGGAGGAACAACATAGGAGCAATAAATATTTTTGATTTTGCTTAGAATTGATGAATTTTTGTCTAATGGATTAAGCTGTAAGTTAAAAAGCCATTATTTATAATGAACAAGAAAAAAAAATTTTTAGCGCTTCAAACAGCGCGCGAAAAGCATCCAATCAGACGCCATACGCGACGCATGCGCAGTAACGCGTGGAACCCAAGTTGGGAACACTGGTTTATACGGGCCTGACTTGTTCACATCGTGGAAATTCTTGGAACGGAATCACGGTCATCGAGGCAATACCCGAGACTCGAGCTGAATCGAGGTTCTAGTGTTTTTTCAATAATCCATTTTTGCGGTGAAAATGATGATTTTCAGGTTTGTTTACGAAATTGGTTCATAAAAATTATGAATATAAATTTTGTATAAATATTTAGGATTAAATATCAAACGTGATTTAAACGTTTGATTTTCATCTTTAAAAATAATTAATTCTGAAAAATAATTAAATCTGGGTATTCCTTTATGAATATGTTCAGTAAAAATCTTTTTGCTGATCAAATAAATCATTTATATTTGGTAAGTATGTCTGAACGAATTTTCAACAATTATAAGTTCATTTTCAGTGTTTTCAATCCATAAAAAATGTGTGCAAAGTGAATGAATGAATTTGAAGATTATTAGTATTATTAATTCATATTGAATTATACTTTTTTCCCAATGAGGTCTATTGTAATAATCGAAAAAAGGTACCTGAAAAAATTTTTTTGTCCTAGAACATCTGAAAAAGTCCTGGAATTTTGTTCCCAAAAACGCTAGATCCTGTATGAAAAAGTAGATTTCATTTCAGTTTTTAAAAAAAATTTGTGATTATTTTTTATAGAATTGTTGAATTTCTACCTGACTGGAACAAGATTCCTCTATTTTCTGCTGAAAACAAATTCGCTGTTAAAATTCGTATATCTATCTGACAAAAACATCGACGAAGGGAAGCAGTTTGCATTTCGCAGAGGGTTTCATAGTCGATGAATTTCTCGACGAAGCGAGTGACAGACAGACGGATGGACAGAAGGATTGAAGAATCTGTCACCGTAGATTGCAGAAAGTGCAGAGTTTCCTGTCTTTTTCGCTCTCTCGTATTTTCAGTGTTCGTTGTACCGTAAAGCAGTGATACCAACCAACCGAGCACGACTGGAGAGGGATACCATGCTTTTTTCGATGTTCCCTCAAACGTTTTCCGGATGCGCCATTGGTTCCGAAAGTATAGAGTCGAATGATTTTTCTGAAGCGAACGATGCGACAGATTTTCTACATTCGCAAAGAAAAGTCTTCGTTCTTGAAAAACGATCGAAAATTGCTTTGACCCCCTACTATTCAGCGTACGACATATTTCCCAGTCTCATGCCTCACATGCCGTACAGTGGTTCAGGAATGGATTTTCCCGGAGAAATTTAGCTGCAGGTCGCAATTCTCAATCGATTCCTTTTTTTAATTTCTCAGTAGTGATGCATGTCGGTCGAGCCGATCGACATTTGAACGAGCACGAGAAAGATGATCGATTTTTAATATGATAATTTAATGAAAGAAACTTGTTATTAATCACAATTAATTAACAGAATGTTTTTAAAGTAACTCAGAAATTCAATTTTCAGACACTGGACAATAAAAAAATTGTCACTGTTGCAACGGACGTCGCTCGTATGTTGAACACAGATAAGGTGGGGTACAATTTTTCGTTTCTATGCCACCATTCTAATATTTCCTCATCTTCATCTGCACATTCTGGATTCAAATACAGATCAATTTCATTTCGCCATTCATGATGAGGAAATTAAGAATCATTCTTCTTCTTCTGCTGCTTCTTTTAATTTTTGAAGAAGCCGCGCAAATTGTGTGTCTCATACACATCATCATCCTTTGACTTTTCTGAATTGATGGTGGATGTTGGGCGACTTTCAGAGTCCTTTTCTAAAGTTTCCTAATAAATGAACAAATGCAGGATACAAGGTGCGCTTATCAAGAAACAAAGGAATAAATTAAGTCCATTATTTACATTATTATACTTCAGAAGATTCGAATAAGAAAATCAATTTGATTTACCTCTGTTTTGTAGTACGTAGTCTTGTAAATTGTTTCGAATTTTTTTAAGGAAGTTGCAACCATTTCCCTCCCCAGGATGTTTCATAAAACGTTTCAAGTTTATGTCATGGGTCCAAAATGAGATAATGTCAAATTTCCGCAAAATTCAAATCCTAACCTCATTCTATCTCAGAAAAAAACACGGTAAAGAAAGTTGTGATTAATATCTGATTAACTCTCGAACTAGTCTGAAAATTATTTTATATAAGTTAAACTGTGATTTAATATTAAAAAATTCAAGATATGTGAATGAGTTTATGTCAAAACTCAGTTTCAAATTCAATTTAGGAATAACTTACCAATTTAAGTATATTACATTTAATAATTCAGTGAAAATTCTTCTTTTTGGCAATGAGAGTTAAGAATGGAATTTTGAATTCGCTAAGAATATTTTTGAAATTTGATTTGGACGTCTAACTACAAACTCAACAAATAATCAAACTGAATAGAATAATGCAAGTAATTTCCGGAAGTAAGGGTTCTAAAGGGTACTGAATCTAATTAAGGCTTCTTGAAACGATCAATTCATACATTATGGCGCCAAATAACTTCGAATTCAAGGATCATTACCCCGTTCTCAATAATAGTGTAATGAAATTTGAAAATCAAATCGATAAACAATTTTAGTAATTCAAACTAGAATATCATTATGGAAAGGAAGCTTAGAATTCACATATCTAAGATTTACATAATTTTTTTTTCTTTCATGATGTAGAAGAATTTTGAGGTTAAACGTTTGTTTAGATTTGATTCTTGTTTCAGAATTATTGAATTGTCTCAGTCAAAATCGTGCGTAAATTCTGAACAATGTTTTACTAACGCTGTAGAATTGTCATGATTTCTCACATTTTTACCATGTTCACTTATTCGTGTCCTCATTATCTACCTATTTATCCAATGTAACTGGTTTTACAATTCAAACATTTTAAAAAATGAAAGGAAAAGGAGAATTTTCACGGAATTATTTAATGGAATATTCTTAAATTGGTAAGTCACTTTTCAATTGAATTTAAAAATAAGTTTTGACATAACCTCATAAACTTCACATATCTTGAATTTTTCAATATTAAATCACAGTTTGATTCACATAAAATAATTTTCAGACTAGTTGGAGAGTTTATCAGATATTAATCACAACTTCTTTTACTGTGTTTTTCTCTGAGATAGAATAAGATTAGGATTGGAATTTTGCGGAAATTTTACATTATTGTCATTTTCGTTTACCCAACTATTATTTACATTCTAAGTATTTATCACATAATTGTTGTATTGGAGATTTTAATAATTGTTCAAAAAAAATCTGTTTTGCATATTTCAATTTATTATTTCTGTTACCTTTATTATGGGATTGGTTTTTTTTCCTTTAATCAAAGGCTTGAAAAGGGTCTATTCAGGACCGAAACGTCGCCATTTATACAAATATATACTGTTTATACAAATGATGTGGATTGTTTTTTCTCTCATTCTGAATCACCTTTGAAGCCATTCAACGTTTCATATGAATTAATAAAAAGTCGAAACTAAAGAAGGTATAATAATTATGGATTGGCAAACAACTGATGGAAGCGGATTTTCCCAGTGGTCTAGAACCGTAACCAGCAGCTTCACATCAACCTACATCGATTTTCGTGTTTTTTTTTTAAATAGCTAAACTATACTACGTAGCCAACGTAACTTTATGGTGAGATGCCGCAAAGAAGGTATCATTCCTCCACATATGAGTAATCAAAAAATTTTCAATACTATACATTTTTATAGTGATTTAAATAACTTAAAAGCACAAAGAATTACCGAAAGTTGCAAAGTCAGAATTTCCATTTTTATAATAAAAGATTTACACTATGAAATTGACAGTATTAATGTGCAATTAAGAATTTTATATGACACTTCAATTAACGCTTTACCTTTCAGTATTTTTGCTTCTTTTATGATTTTAAAAAATGGTGAATATAATAGAGAATTTGCTCAATTTGAATACACTATGTGCAGGAAATTTTATTGGTTAAAACGACAAAAATACGAATTCCAAAATTCTATAACCATTCCAGATAATTGGTTCAAAAATTTGACTGATATTTTGATTCCTGACGAGGTTGTAAGAGTTCTTTTTTTGGGTCCTAGTTTTGTAAATACAAGTGTAAGCAATAGCATATTACCTTCTCATGATTTTATAGCTGCGGTTGAATCTGGAATTTGGAGTATTCCTGAAGAAAAGCAAAATTAAATTATGATACAATGTTCTCACTTATTATTTGATCATATTTCATCTCTAAAACATAACAGTTCAAGATTTAATAGAAAACTTAATTTTAGTCCAGCAATCAAATTTATTAATGAAAATCCTAACATCTTATTCATGAAAGCTGATAAAGGAAACATGACTGTTGCCATGAACAAATCTGATTACAATGAAAAGATGATTAAGTCACTAGAGGATCAATCGCAGTAGAAGATTATGAATCTTGAATACATAGCCACGACCGCAGAAGGTCTTAATATAATTGTTAATAGATGGGAGAAAAATGGTTTTCTTAGTAATCAAGAGGCAAAGTCATTACGTTCTTATTCGGCTGTCATACTAAGGGCGCGTGGATTGCCTAAGATTCATAAATCTGATATTTCTCTAAGAATTATAATTTCCACTACAAATAGTGCCACTTATTCCATGGCTTCTTTTTATCCTCTATACTAAAACAGGTATCAGGTAAAACTCTTTATCATGTAAAAAATAGTTTGCAATTAGTTAATGATTTAAAGCATTCAACTATTCCCAAAGACCATATCATGATATCTTCGGATGTGATAGGAATGTTCCCACATATGCCTATTGAACTAGTCTCTAAGTACATTCGTGAACAATGGGATAATATTGCACCATACACTCTCATCCTTAGAGACGAATTCAAGAATGCCGTAGAACTTTGTCTTAGGTCTACTCATTTCAAATTTAATAATACAACTTATAAACAAATTGATGGTGTTGCAATGGGTTCTCCCTTATCACCAGTAGTTTCTAACTCAGCAATGGAACAACGTGGAGAATAATGTTTAAAGAATCTTCCATTTAATGTTATTATTTTTAGACGTTATGTGGATGATATATTTCTAATAATTCCTAAACAATTTGTAAACCAGACATTACAAATGTTTAATTCTCTCTATTCTAAACTTCAATTCACTAGAAAAAAAGAAAAAAAGAAAACTGAATCTTTTGGATATTTCACTTATCAGGTCTTCAAATGGTAATTTACTTACTAACTGGTATCAAAAACCTACTTGGTCTGGTAGATATTGAAATTATAATTCTGAACATCCTTGGTCATACAAAAAAAGGAATGATATTTGGTTTGATTGATCATGCTATAAAATTATCCTCTTCAGAATTCAGGGAAAATAATTTAAAATTTTCAACTCACATCTTAGTTCACAATGGTTATCCAGTACCCTTGGTCAGACAGTTCATAAAAACGAGAGTGCACTTGATTTACAACATGGACTCTAAAGAGAAAAGAATTGAAAAAAATTTTGATTTAATTGTTCGTCCTTATGCTCCTGGTCTTTCGAATAAAATCACAAACTGACTGAGAAAATATAATGTTCAAGTTATCCATCAGCCTCTTAAAAGTAACAACAACATATTTGAAAGCACTGAAGGTCCGTTACCAAAACTAAAAATAACTAGAGCAGTTTATAAAGTTAAATGTTTGAATTGTAAAGCCAGTTACATTGGACAAACAGGTAGGCAATAAGGACATGAATAAGTGAACATGATAAAAATGTGAGGAATCATGACAATTTTACAGTGTTAGTAAAACATTGTTTAGAATTTACGCACGATTTTGACTGAGACAATCCGAAAATTCTAAAACAAGAATCAAATCTGAACAAACGTTTGACCTCAAAATTCTTTTACATCGTGAAAGAGAAAAAAATTGTGTAAATCTTAGATATGAAAATTCTAAGCTTCCTTCACATAACGATATTCTAGTTTGAATTACTAAAATTGTTTATCAATTTGATTTTCAAATTTCATTACACTATTATTGAGAACGGGTTAATGATTCTTGAACCCAAAGTTATTTGGCGTCATAATGTATGAATTGATCGTTTCAAGAACACTTAATTAGATTCAGTACCTTTTAGAACTCTTACTTTCGGAAATGACTTGCATTATTCTATTCAGTCTTATCATTTGTTGTGTTTGTAGTTAGACGTTCGAATCAAATTCCAAAAATGTGATTGACGAATTTAAAATTCCATTCTTAACACTCATTGCCAAAAAGAAGAATTTTCACGGAAGCATTGAATGTAATATTCTTAAATTGGTAAATCACTCTTAAATTGAATTTAATACTGAGTTTTGACATAACCTCTTAAATTTCACATCTTGAATTTTTCAATATTAAATCACAGTTAAATTCACATAAAATAAATTTCAGACTAGTTGGAGAGTTTATCAGATAATTATCACAACTTCTTTTACCGTGTTTTCCTCTGAGATAGAATAAGATCGGGATTGGAATTCTGCGGAAATTTGACATTATTGTCATTTTTGTATACACAACTATTTTTCACATTGTAAGTATTTATTACATAATTGTTGTATTGGAGATTTCAATAATTCTTTTTAGAAAATTTCTTCACATATTTTGATTTATTATCTCTGTTACCTTTATTATAGGATTGGTTTTTTTTTAATCAAAAGCTCGAAAAGGGTCTATTTAGGACCGAAACGTCGCCATTTATACAAATATATACTGTTTATCCAAATGATGTAGATTGTTTTTTCTCTCATTCTGAATGACCTTTGAAGCATTTCAACTTTCATATGAATTAATAAAAGGTCGAAACTGAAGAAAGTATAATACTTTTAATGCTTCTAGCATACTTTGATCTGTTTAGCTCATGTCAACCTTTTTTCTCAAAGCATCTATGACAAAAGCTATTCGATTAGGAAGCATATTGAAACCAATTACAATCAAGGGTAGTGTTACATATTTTTCCCCGCTCAATGCTTCAGTTAGTTCCTTGAAATAGTGGAAAAATTTGAAAACTGTTGTTAGCAGTGACCATTCATGACCTGAAATAAAGAATTTCTGCAGTGGCTCGTTTGATCTACGTAACAGAATTAATGCGCGTTGCATCTCAATTGCAGTATCTATCATTGCTCAAGTTGAATTCCACCTTGTAAGGATATCAATCTTAGGAAAATGCATTTTCTCATCAGTTATTTCGCATCAACTTTTCAGCTCATTTCGCCACTTTTCGGAGTATCTCAGAACAGTAAAAAACTTCCTGAACTTTACAAGAGGAAACTTACAGGTAGTAGTCGAAGCTTCATTTTTTGAACAGTTTTGCTCTTCAATAAGCTCATTTACGAGAATATCGTCTCCAACACTCTCGTCTTCATGATTTCTATATTGTTCTAGGTTTCCATCATAATCGTCCTCATTTTCTGCATCATGAGTCTCATGAATTTCCAATGTGCCAAGTAAATCTTAAACGCCCAAAATTTAAAATGTGTGCATGACTCCCAAAGTGCTGATCTTCAGCATCAAATACTATTGAACGGGATAACTTGTTGTCGATGTTGTATTAGCTGCAGCGTTGTCTAATGTAACACCTTGTATTTCTTCATATAATTTAAAAGCCTCAAGTGCCTTATGGAATCTTTCAGCTATTTCTAGTCCAGTATGTTTGCCATTTGCAGAAATAAAAAATAGTGTTGAAGAATACATTTCTCAAGCATCATTTATGAAATGACCAGTTAGCCCGTAATATGAACGCTGAGCTATCGACGTCCAATCATCCAGAGTAAATGAAATTTTCGAGTGATTAGCTTGCAAGAGTTCAAAAACAACTATTTCAATTTTAAAATATCGGCTTATTATCAGAGATTTGAGTTAATTTCGCAGAGGTATAGTAGCATTTAAATTAAAGTAGTGAAATATGTCCTGAGTACCACTATCACCAAAAAAAGAAAATGGCAGATATTTTTCCGCTACCCAGTCTACTACTTTCTTGTTTAAGGTTCCTTGAACAAATACCTCGAATGAAATAGAAATATTAAGAAATTATTTTTCTGGGAAATTGTATCACTAAGCGTAATTTATATAATTTATTAATATTTGAGATTAATTTATTGCCTTTGAGTTTGAATAACTATTTTTTTTTCGTTTCTGCTACGTGAGACTGTAGATACGAAAATTACAATATATAAAATATTATGCATATTATATATTTTATTCACTATTATATTATTACTTCTCTTTTGGCTGAAGCAGATGATTTTTTATCTGGATAGGTTTCAGCCTATATTTCTGGATGGTTATCACGGAGATGGCGCATTACTCCTGTTGTATTGCTGTCTTTCATCCTAATTATCGAATTTTTATCTGGTGCACACAGCTCACATTTTCTCATTTTGGAATCATTTTCAATAAAATATTCGAAAGAATCACTTGAAGATTCCGCATTATCTTTTATTCTTTTCGATTTGAATTTTTTGGTATTTTGCTATACGTCACTGCATTGATTATAATATATGTTGAATGATTTCAAAGATTATTCAATTATCTTTCTCCACTTGACTTTATTCAAATTTGTACACCATTTTCGAAACTTAGGAAAAAAAATGCCTGAAGAGTTCTGGGGATTCAAATGAACGAATTTTTGTATTGATTATATTTAAAACCAGGAACAGTTTAAAAACATTGATTAATTCGTATTGACAATTATTCTGTATGTAAGAAATTTTTAATGTCTATCGTTATTTTTAGTTGGAAGAATATTTATGGATAAAATAAAATTGAGACGAAATATTTCGTTCATTTGAACGTTCAAAACTTCTAGTACATAGAGAAAATGGAATTTATTGAAAAGGATAACCTGGCTGTAAGATCCAAGTTCTCCTCTGGAACTTTTTCTCCCTTGTCCTTATCGTTCTTTCTTTTCCTGTTTATCGATAAATCTATGTCACTTTCATCAGATATTTCATTTCATTTTATATTCAAAATATTAAAGTTAAAGCTTTCAAAGCTTGTTATTCAACGATTTGTTTGATCGACTTTTGAGACGACATAAGACCAACAAGAACAATTGAAAATTCGAACTTACCGGTTCGACAAATTTAACGATAACCGAGTACGATTGAACGATAACGAGCATTTTTCGGATCGACATGCATCACTATTTCTCAATATTAGATTCTTAACAAAGGTAAGGTTGACAATTTTTTATTTTATTTACTTAGAAGATATTCACAGAAAATTATTTTCTTCTCACAAGACTGTGTATGAATACCCGTGTGGAAATCTCACTCACGGACCGTAACTGCATCAGTGAGTCAGACATATCGGCCAAGGGCGTGGTGCGGTCCTTTCCGTATGGAGAGGGCTTTGAGATCACGCATAGGCCTACAACGGGGACGTAACAAAATGATAACGTAAATGATAAAAGCGAGCCCAAGCGTGGCAAAACTTGGCCCTGGCCTGGTGATCAAGCTTGGATCAAACTCGACTGAAAAGCTTCATCTGGTCAGGGCCTGTGTTGATTGCCAGACTAGATCGCCAAGCCGGGTCCAAGCTTGACCTTAGTTAATTATTAATTCCCATATTTTTTTAATTTTTGGATAGGCTTTTCTTGTTTTATATCAAATTCCTCAAATGTAGAAGCATCTTTTATTTTTTGTGAAGAGTGAGGTACATGCGTCACTGCATTGAATTATAAAATTTAAAACACTGGAGAAAAATTCAGAAACCGATATAAACGTGTATCATACAGCTTGTTACTTTTGTTCCCGTATCAAGGAAGGAGGAAATTTGGAGCACGTTTTCAGTCGAGCACGTCAAGGTGAAAAAATCACTGACTGCCGAGTGTCAAGCGCCGCCTATGTCCTTGATTCCTTGTAAGCATCAAATTTTACGTTGAAAATCTGAGATATGAAAACTTAATACATTCTCCTTGCACTTCACTCTCCACGCATGTTCGAAACACTGACAAGCAGTTCGAAGTAATTTAAAAAAAGTTTTAATTAAACACACCAAAAACATGATACTGAACGACACTTGCTCATCGCTCCGAAAATGGTTTCGAGGCAGGGTTGCCAGATGGAGCGTTAAGCAATTCGCCCAAATTGCCAACTCAAGTCGCGCAAAATCGCCCAGCACCAAAGCTCTATATTATAATTTATAGCCAACATAGTAACTTAAAATTACCTGGAGGGTTTTTTGCTGTGTGCGATCGCGTATATCAGGAGTGTGCGCAATAGCCCTTCCTGTGTCTTTTATGGTTAACTAACCACCCTAGAGTCTGCTGTCCAACGGAAAAACCTAGTAAGTGACATTTGCCATTGTGACTATTTTCAAGCATACTTGCATGGGAAAATCACCTGTATGACAAAGGTCACTTACTAGGTTTTTGCGTTGGACAGCAGAAGTACACACGAATAACGATTGCGCACCAGGTCCTCCAAGCCTAAATGCATTTGCCTGGTACAAAGTTTTGGCTACGAAGTACCGGTACACGACCGCCGGTGGCACCATATCTGTCAGACTAATAAAAACATCTTGTCAGTGATGAGCACGGTATGTTTGTGTGTGATTGTTATTTACCGGCAAGCGTGATAAGCTCTTCCAAATAAAACATTTTATTTCAAAATGATTTGGTAAATAATTTTATTCTTTAATTTTTTTAAAGTTAGTTTACAGAGAAAAGGATTCCCGCACGCCGAAAGCCATTGTATAAATCGATCCTTGTACATATCGCGGATTTCGGAAAAAAGGACCTTCCTTGACAACAGACATTATTTCTCTTAGGCAAATACAAATTCACCAATCAGCATGCACAATAATAACATGTATCATTCATTAAGAAATGCTGTGATTGGAGTCTTAAAGAGGAATCTCGAATTTGTATTGACCGAAATTCAAATCGCAGAAATCGCCCAAGTGCTGTAAAAAGTCGCCCAGTTTGTCGCTCGGCGACTTTTAAAATTCATTGTTGCCGTGAGCCTATTCCAAGTCGCCTAATTGGCGATAAGTCGCCCAATCTGGCAAGCCTGTCTTGAGGTACGAGTCTGTCGAGTAAGTTCGGTGCAGGGTCGTAGCGAGCCTAGGGAAGCCGAAGCGGCGCCCCAGGGTCCCCGACCGTAAAGGGCCCCCGAACACGGAGGTTAAACTCCCGAAAACTCCTAAAAAAAAAGGTCATTTGCAATGAATGAAGCACGTAAAACCCAAATTCAGGAAAATTTGTTGGAAAATTTCCAGAAGACGTATCTACATCATTACCATCTCTATTATTGTCAATGAATTCTGTTTTTGAATCAAACATCAGCAAATAAAAATAGCTGTGAAACAGCTAGCAGACTTTTTAATTCTCGAAGAGAGTTGTTTAATATCGATGTTTTCTGATGTTTTTACTGTTTGTATAATGTATTTGATGATTTTTGTAACTGTTGCAACGTCCGAACGGTCTTTTCCGAAATTGAAGTTGATAAAAAATTAACTACATAGTTCGATGATTGAAGATTGATATTACACAGAATTTCATAAAAAAGGGCCATATTCGTAAAGCCATAATTTCGGCGCTATCAGAGCTAAAGCAAAATAAAGTCTCCGTTAATTAATTTACTAGTAACTTTAACCTGCAATGCTCACAAAATGAGCTATTTTTTTCAAACGAGAAATATTATTTGAAAAATTGATGTGACACAGAATTTTGTAAAAAGGGTCATATTCAGAGGGCTGTAATTTCAGTGCTATGAGAGCTAGAGCAATGTTTTTTTAATATCTGCTCAGAATTGAGTCTCCTCTAATTAATTCACTGGCAACTTTCACCAGCAATGTTCAGGAAATGAGTTGTTTTGGAACAGAGAAATTTTATTTGAAGAATTGATGTTATGCAGAATTTCATAAAGAAGGGTCATATTCAGAAGCCTATAATTTTAGTGCAAGGAAATCTAGAGCAATATTTTCTTTTTAGTGCTTAAAATTTGTATAAATATTTATTCAATTTTTACTCAATTTTGGGTACATCATCAGATATCACAAAAGATACCAACATAATATTTTGATATACAACACAGCTAAAAATGCTCTCAAGACCTGTAAAATAGGGTGATTTTTCACGAAATAAGGGAAATGAATTCTTTCAAATAAAATAATGTCTAGGTACCCTCTTGAACCTAATATGAAACGCTTACGATTTGAAGTCAAAATACATTTCAAGCTAGAAAGTCGAATGTTTTAGAAAAAAGTTGACTTTCAGACCCGAAAATATGAATTTACAACCAAGAAAGATGATTTTTCAACTAAATATTTGAATTTTCAACCTACTTGAGTGAATGTTTAACCATATTGTCCAATTTTCAAACAAAAAAGACTAATCTTCAACCAAAGACAGTTGAATTTCCAATCAAGTAGTTGAACTTTCAAAACGAGAAAAACGTTTTTTTTAGAACAGCTACATTTTTAACAAGATAATTACATTTTCAACAAAACAGAATTCTTAACCAAATGATGAAATCTCGAACAAAATAGTTAAATTTTCAACTAAAAAGATGAATTTCCAGCAACAAGAAGTGAATTTTCAAAAAAGAAGGCCATCTTTCAACCAAGTAGTTGAAATTTCAATTAAAAAAGATTGATTCTCAACAAAAAATATAATCGCTGATATTTTCACCAATGGAAGATTTTAATTTTGAATAAAAACAGAAGAACTTTGCCAAAAAGGTGAATGATCAAAGAAAATGTAAGAGTTGATATTTTAACCGAAAAAGATTCTAATTTTAAATCAAAAACTGTCGAATTCAACCGTGAAGGTGAATTACCAATAAAAAATGTAATACACTCAATTCTCGGTTCAGTTTGAATCTCGAGCATTGCCTCGATGACCCTGACTCTGTTCCAAGAATTTATACGACGTTGATCAAAAAGTTATAGGACTCGCCATCGACTCGTCATCGACTTTGCATCAACGAGTTTGCATTAAATTTTGTGTTAAAAATAGATTTAACGGTGCGCAGACTTTGGAAATGTTGGA
>JAUMHM010000087.1:11941083-11955946 GCA_032362435.1 Melikaiella ostensackeni | reverse complement strand
TTTTTTTGAGTGTATTTTCTTATTGCTTTGTCAATTTGTTTGTTTGTGTAATCGTTCTGTATGAGGATTTGTTTAACATTTCGTAATTCTTTTTGTAAGTTATCTTTATCTCTTATAGAGACAGCTCTGTATACAAGGGAGTTGATGATCGTGAATGTATTGAATCTATTATTAGCCTTAATATTCTTTGGTCTCTTAATTTCGGAAATAATTTCTTGGATATTGATTTAAAAAAACTAGATCCAATGAGAATAATAATCAACAAACAATTCCAGATAGATCTAGAGATGTTTCTTCTTTCTTCGACCGTTTTTTTTTCAAATTCTCAAAATTTCAAAATTGTTCCAACCATTATTCGGTCTTACTGTCTCCAATAAAAAGCAGTAAATATGTTCAAAACACATTTATTAAATATTCTTGTTTTCTCACTTAACGCCTAATGAGAATGAAAATACTACCCCTAAGCTGAGAAACTACTCCTTATAGGGTTTGCTATATTACATTATGTTTTTTTTCCAAATTTCACGCGATATTCTTCGGAATTTCAAGTAGTTATATGGCTTGTTATGATATAGGAAATCGAAGCTGGAAAAAATGGCATTTTAACTCTTATAAGAGGTAGTTTTTCATAATTGGGGGTAGTGTTCTTTGTCTGATTGAAAGAAGTTTTTTTTCTCAGCGTCTCGTATCATCCGTTGTATTTCCTGCCCCACACTTATTATTTCCAAGGAAATTAACGTCAATTAGTCCCTTTGATCATTTTGGGTCTGTTTAAGGTCCCGAGGTGACGGCTTGAACTTTTTTTCATAAGTAAAACGAAAATATGCATTTTTCACTAAATGGAACAAGTTTTGGGGTGCGTGATGAAGAAACACTGGGTTTTTTTTAGAACATCCTATCGGTCATCGACCAATGATTGGCCATACTCAATAAGTAAGGATAGAAAAGTTGTTGAGGCTAGGAGTATATTAGAGAGAGAGAGTGTTAGACAGGAGTAGATTCTAATCAGATGATATTTGAAGTTGTTGACCAGGTAATTAATTTAAATAATTTTAATGTTAAATTTGGTTGGTCTACTGGTTATACATATATGTTAAAAAATGTTCAACGTTTCGCCATTCGACGAAGGACCTCTTCAGGCGTAAAACAATTTAAAACATTAGTACAGAGGAGAACATAAAGTTAGCTGTCACATTTTGTCTCCAAAAAAAGAGAGGTAAAAACAATTCTTATGATCAGTTCTCTTACCATATTACACCAATGGGAAGAGTTATATATTACTTATGGAGAAAATGAGTCATTTCTGGTTAGTCAAAAAACGTAAAAGTAGCATATTTTTTATGTTGTAAGTCGTTAGGTTGCATAATAAAGTTTCAAAGATCCATAATATACAATAAGAATATACATAAGTGAAGAACAACTTTCACGTGGTATTTGCATTATGAGGAATTTTTATACAAACATTGGTGGGCCATCACATAATCCTTCAGCTACCATGAGGCTCAACTTATTTTAATGACCACTTCGTCTTAACGATATAAATTTTCTATAGTTACGGATATTGGTGAACCATCATATCATTCTTCAGCTACCATGAGACTCAACTTATTTAAATGACCACTTTGTCTTTATGATATGAATTTTCTATTGTTACGAAATGTCAGTTTCTCATGGTTCTGAAGGATTACGTGATGGCCCACCAATTTTCATATAAAAAATCCTAATAATGCAAATACCATGTGAAAGTCGTTTTTCGCTTATGTACTCGTATATTCTCATTGTATATTATGGACCTTTGAAACTTCATTATTCAAACTAACGACTTACAACATGAACAATATGCTACTTTTACGTTTTTTAACTAACAAAAAATAACTCATTTGCTCCATGAGTAATATGAAACTCTACTCATTGGTGTAATATGACAAAAGAACTGATTATAAAAATTGTTTTTACCTTTCTTTTTTTGGAGACAAAATGTGACAGCTAACTTTATGTTCTCCTCTGTACTTATGTTTTAAATTGTTTTACGCCTGAAGAGGTCCTTCGTCGAATGGAGAAACGTTGAACATTTTTTAACATATATATATGACCAGTAGACCAAAAAAATTTAACATCTCTTTATGTAGATTCTAATCCTTAAATTATGTTCGTATATCTATAAATATGTGGCCAATCTCTTTAATCGTGAATAAAGCGAGAATATAATGATTGCGGACACTATCTGAAAAGCAAATGACTAACATTTATGCAGAAAATCATTCAAAATTGTTGAAAAAAATTTAAAGACTATACAAATAATTGTTCGCAGCTTTATCTTACGGATAATAAGCGGAAATGATATCTCAACTCAATTTTTGGCCCCATTAATCATTATGCAATTTACCAATCACTTTTGTTTTAGAGTCAAAATTCTGTAAGCTGATGTGGTCAATGACTGTATTTCACCGACGGTGGTTTCTATTATTTGAAAAACTTAAAAAATTACTTAAGTGTTCAATCATTGTACCGATTAATCTATTTACTTGTACTGAAATTTTTCCCTATAAAAATTGGTATGATTCGCCTTCAATATTCTAGCATCTTTTTCGCAAAAGTTTAAGCTATGAATTGATCCTTTTTTTCAAATTTAAGATTTTTTCCGCAGATAGGCATGCAGGATTCACGTCTTCAACCTCAAAATGCAAGAATTAGATAAAAAATAGAAATATTTTGAATCTACTTGAAGTAAAATTAAATTGCAAATTTGCAAATTTCATGCTTTGAAAATTAAATAATTTTGAATTTCAAGTTCCCACCTTTGCACAACATAAAAGTAGTAGTCTTCTTTATTACATTGCATTGAAAAATTGAAGATTTTCAGAATCTCCAATGTTTTAAGTTTAAATTTTATTTCTTAAGTATTGAACAACTGAATTTCAACGAACTGCAACGAAAATATTTGGTTTACGCTTATCGAGTTTCGGTGAGCCTAGCCAGGTTTCCTGGGCTCACCGAAAATATTTGTTTTACGCTCGCTGAATTTTGGTGAAAATAGACACGGCCTAATATCAATGCTATCAAAATTTTACAGATTCAAAATTAAATATTGAAATATTTCAATGTGAAATATTCAAATCTTTATCTACAAAAGTGAGAAGTTCAACTTCCTAAAACTTTTCTAAAATGATTTCGGGAGCTCTTAATTCGACATTATTACCTCATACTTCAATTTTAAAGGCTTTGAATCAGAAATTCTACCATTTGAAATAATTTGATTTAGAAATAATTCATAATTGATCATCCTTAATAATGAGCTTCAATTTAAAATTTAACAGTGTTTAACGATTTAAATTTCAAGATCTTTAAAATTGATATTCTTCATTTTTGAATGATTCTCAACAAATTGAATTTTGAAAAGCAAACTTTTAAAGTTTTACACCTTGAAATTCGTGAAATCTCAAAAATCAAATGCTTTTTGAATGAGACCTTTTAAATTTGATAATACAAGAAATTTCAAAATATTCACAATAGAACAATGAAACCGCCGCAGCTATGAAATTGAACAGTTTTAATTTGAAGTGCTTAAAATTTTGCAATATTTTCATCAGAAGTCTTATAAATTTAAATTTATTCAAATTGAATTCAGAATTTGCGTCCACTTGGACACATGGGATTGTTTGAGGTTTCTCGTTCAATCACTGAGTTAGGCAGCGCTTGGCTCGGTTGTACTCGGATGGGAGCTGTTGTACAAGATGGAGTGTACTTATCAGCCTTCAAGCTGCCTCCACTCTCGAACAAAATGATAATAATTACAGAAAATGTAAGATATTGGGCAATATCAAACATAAGGTGAACCGACCATTACTGAGACAATTACGAAGAGCTAACCCACATAAACACAATTTTAAAATGGTGAATTGTAATTTTTGGTACAAAAACCGTTAAAATGAGTGGCTAATACATTATTTCATGGATTAAAACAAAAAATATATTGTTAATTTTATAGTTAATTAATATAAACAGATATTTTTGAAGCTAGTCAGATCGCCCATTAGTGGGAAAAGAATTTTAGGGTATATCCTTAAGTGGGACACAAAATAAGCCAATACTGGGACAAGGAAATTCCAATGAGGTTTATCGAAATAAAATGGTACAATTTACTTAAAATTAAAGAATACCTCAAAGAACAAGAATAGATTATTATAAATCATAAGAAATTTATTTTTCTTTATTTTTAAATAAAATTCATATCAACATGTTAACATTTTGCTTAAAAAAATAACTTTTTATTTCTCATTTTTTAAAAAACGTTGAAACACCATAAATAAATATCCCAACAACTTAAATTGTTTGCTGCTTCTCGCAAAGATTTTTCCTTGCCTATAGATTTTAAGGCTTCCTAAACTACTTCTGGAGTGTAATTCTTTACAACTCTCTCGCTCCGTTTCACCATTTTATCCTTTACTTTTTCCTTGTTTGCATTCTTCTTTGACACCTTTTCTTTGTCTGGCCATTTTCATAAGAAATTCAGTAATCTATAACATTAAATTTGAATGCATACTTACTAATTTTTATTGAAAAATCAAATTTATGAGTTACTATTAAATGACTTACCTGAGCAGTTGGCCAAATTTGAGGTTGGAATTGGAGGTTGCAATAGAGTACTTTGAACAACTTTTTCAGAATAAATAATTAATTGAACGGCAAGCGTGGAGCTTATAAACAATATTTTCAATATGTCACTAACACAATACTGCGAAATTTAATTACGAACACAGTGAAAGTGACCGTCTCAGTAATTGGAAACGAAATTGTGCAACTCACGTTACAGTGTCCGAAACTGAGACAGTCAGCGACATCTTGTCCCGGTTGAGACAACCTCGTCAAAAATTTGTCCAAATGCGGGACATTTAAATATTCATAAGTTATTGAATGAAATTTCTAAGAAAGTTATAAATTTTATGCTTGAACGCTTTAAAGTTTGCAAAAACATTACTTTTTCTATTAGTGCAAAAAATTTCATTAATACAAGGCTATAAAAGTTATGCGGGAAGTTTCGAAATACAAAAAATTGCAAATTTTGCAGCCGTCCATTCACAAATTTTAAGGAGTATATTTACTATTTTTTACTAAATGTACAACTTGTCAAAATGAAAATAAATAATGGTAATAAATTCATAAGAACTTCAAAAATACTAGAAAATTTTTACTTTTATGATTTACGTTAGAATATAAAAGATACTCTACGATATTTATTATTATCCCGGTATTAGATATACTTTTTACGTTGTCCCAGCAATGGTCGGTTTACCTTAATAATAATTTTAAAGAATGAAGAACAGAGAGAAAAATATACCACAAAACCAATTATATGGTGTACCTCTATTGCGTTATTTGAAATAAATTGGATAATAATCCAATTCATTGTAGAGTCATCAAATTTTTTGTTGAAATCACCAAAGTTAGTTGTTACAACAAAAATGTTCTGTGACTTCTATAGCGCAACCAAATAGTTTCGATATTCCAATAAATTATTTTGCTCAGTGTTCTAAAATAATTTTTTTTTCCGTAAATCCAACTAAATAATAATACCTGACTTTTAATTTTGACAATGCTCACTCTAATTTAACTAGAGAGAATAATTTTCTCAAATTGAGGCATTGGAGTAAGAAATGCTACATTTGAAATGATATATGCTGATAACTGGCCTAAGAATTCAGGAAGAAGTTCAATCAGTCACGGTGAGTGGAAAGTTTAGGGAAACTTCTATTGCCTAAAGCCATATTTTATACATCCCGGGTTGGAGTAAAATTTGGAAGTTCTACATTTGAGAGTTCCATCATGTCGTGCTCGAAATTTCATCTGTGAATTTCATTCCGCATTAAGTCTACATAATGAAAATTTCAAATATGAAGTTGGAATTATCTGACGTAGCTAATTTATGTCATCACAAAAAAAAGAGTTTGTACGAGAAAGTTTGTTTAATAGTAGAAAAGATACAAGAACCAGTGAGAAGGACGATTTTATATAGACAAAGATGAAAAAATAAAGGAATGGCGAAATCAGTTGAGTAATCTGCCACACAGTCACTTAAGTCACTTTTTGTCACTTTTTTTCTCAGTTCACTTTTTGGTCACTTTAAAAAAATAAGATCACTTTATTTACTTTTCTTTCAATAAATTGAAACAGAAAATCCAAAGGTTAACCACCATTGAATTCGGGCCTCTCTATACTTATTTCTGCATCCTATCGAGTTCTTTGAATTCACTCTGAATTCTTTGGAATTCCCTAAAAATCCACTGAAATCCAATCTTTTTTGGAGCTTAATTTTTTTTTATTCACCTTGAAAATAGAATAATTTTTAATTCAGCTTGAATCCTTGTGAATTCGATCAGATTCTTATTCACTAATTCTATTCACTCCCATTCAACTGAATTTCATGGAATTTTTGGATTTTAAAGATTTTATTCCATTTACTTGAATTATTTTTAATTCATCTTGAATTCATATAAATTTCATGGAAACTTTTTAAGTTTTCTTGCATTCATCTAAATTCACTTCAATCTTACTGAAATCAAAACAATATTTTGATTTTTTATAAGTTTTTAAATTCATTTGGAATCCACCCTGAGTTCTCATTAATTTATTCTGAATTCTATTGAATTGTTTCAAATCATCTTGAATTTATTTAAATTCTCTCTGCATCATTTTGAATGAACTTGATTTCTTCTAAATTCACATTATTCTACGCAATTCAATGAATTTTTTTAGTTTTTTTTTTAGTTTCTTTTTTTAATTCACCCTGAAGCAATTTAAACTTGCCTTGAATTAATAGGCATTTCATCAAATTTTTTTGAAATCTCCTTGAACTCTTTCAAATTCACTCTTAATTCAATCAAATGAAGGCTTTTTTGAAATTGTTTTGTATTGTTTTCAGTTCACTTGAGTTTTCAAGGAATTCACCTTGAATTTCAATGGATTTCATCAAATTATCCTCTTATCGGTTTATGAAATTGAATGGAATGTTTCGAAATTAAAAAAATTTGTTCCATTCACTTGAATTATTCTAAATTCACCCTGAATTCTTTATAATTAATCCTGAGTTCGTATGTATTTCCTCGAATACTTGGAAATTCCCTTGAATTCTCCTAGATTCACTCCAATTTCTTATTTTCCTTAAATACCTCTAAATTCACTCATTCACTTCCATTTATCTGAAATCAATAGATTTTTTTTTGTATTTTAAAACACTTGTTCCATTTTTTTGAATTATTCTAAGTGCACCCTGAATTCTTTCAAATTAATCCTGAATTCGTATGAATTTCTTGGGATCCTCTGGAATTTCCTTGAATTCTTCTAAATTTACTATAATTCTACTGAAATCAATGAAATATTTTGGATTATTTCGCAATTCACTTGGAATCCAGGCAGAATTCTTATTAGTTCATCCTGAAGTCTTTCAAATTCTTTCGAATTCTCTTGAATTTTCGCAAATTCAGTCCAAATTTAATACGTTCAATAAATTTGTTAAATATATATTTTTTTAGTTCTCTTGAATTTTTTTCAAAGCTCTCTTTGAATTATGACCAATTTCATTGAATTCTTCTTATTTTCCTTAAATTCCTATGAATTCACTCGAATTATATTTATATCATTGGTTTTTGATTTATGAAATTTTCTTCAATTCACACAAATTCTTATGATTCTTGACAAAGTCTCTTAAATTTCCTTGAATTCTTTTTAATTCATTCCAGTTTTACTGAAATGAATGGAATTTTTCAATTTTTCTTAATTATTTTGAATCCTCTCGAATTTAAGAATGATTTTTAAAATAGTTTTAAATTGTTTTGAGTTCACTTGTTTTATGAATTTTATCGAATTCTTCCATTTTCCTGAAATTCCTCCAAGTTTACTAATTCTATATATTTACTTCCATTTATCTGTTTATGAAATTCAATACATTTTTTTATTAATTGAAAAATTATTCTTCTATACTTGAATTATTCTGAAATCACCCTTAATTTTTACTCATTGATCTTGAATTCTCCGAAATTTTCTTAAATTCTTCTTAATACGCTCAAGTTTTACTGAAATCAATGGAATATTTTGGATTTTTTCAATTCATTTGGAATCCACCCAGAGTTTTTATTAATTTAACCTGAACCCTTTTGAATTCTCGTGAATTCCTTTGAATTTTCGCAAATTTACTCCAAATAATGTAATTCAATCAACTT
Organism: Melikaiella ostensackeni; assembly: GCA_032362435.1. Classification (NCBI taxonomy): domain Eukaryota; kingdom Metazoa; phylum Arthropoda; class Insecta; order Hymenoptera; family Cynipidae; genus Melikaiella; species Melikaiella ostensackeni. The sequence goes on along the minus strand of JAUMHM010000087.1, from coordinate 11,947,730 downwards.
TCTGAATAGTTTTGAATTGTTTTCGGCTCACTTGTATATTTCGAAAATTCACCTAGAATTTACATGAATTTCTTCGAATTATTTTCATTTTTCTCAAATTTCTCTAAATTCACTAATTCTATTCACTCTCATTCATCTGAATTCGATAGAATTTTTTTAAATTTTATATAATTTGTTCCAATCACTTTAAAAATTCTAAAATTACCCGGAATTTCTTCAAATTAATCCGGAATTCTCATGAATATCATGGAATTCTCTGGAACTTCCTTGAATTCTTCTAAATTCTCTCTAATTTTCCTGAAATCAATGAAATATTTTGAATTTTTTTCAATTTATTTGAAATTCAGCTGGAATTCTTATTAATTTATCCTGAATTCTTTTGAATTATCTTGAATTTTTTCAAATTCGCACCAAATTTAATTAATTCAGTGAAATTTTTAAATAGTTTCGAATTGGCTTCAGTTCACTTAAGTTTTTATGAATTGCAGCGAATGCCTTTTATTTTTCTGAAATTTCTCCAAGTTTACTAATCCAATATATTCACTTCCATTTGTCTATTTATGAAATTCAATACATTTTTTCATTTTAGAAAATCTATTCTATTTACTTGAATTATTCTAAATTCACCCTTAATTTTTTTCAAATTAATCTTGAATCCTCCGGAATTTCCTTGAATTCGTCTAAATACGCTCTAATTTTACTGAAGTCAATAGAATATTTTGGATTTTTCCAATTCATTTCTAATTCACTCAGAATTCTTATCAATTTCTCCTGAACTCTTTTGAATTCTTTTAAACTCCTGTGAATTTCTGTACATTTACTCCAAATAATGTAATTCAGTTAATTTTGTTAATAAATTTTCATTAATTTCTTCAAATTCTTCTAATTTTTCTCAAATTCCTCTAAATTCACTAATTTTATTCACTCGCATTTATCTGAATTCAACAGAATCTTTTCGAGTTTTCAAAATTTGTTCCATTCACTTGAATTATTCTAAAATTACCCTAAATTCTTTCAAATTAATCCTGAATTCTTATGAATATCATGGAATTCTCTGAAATTTCCTTAAATTCTTCTAAATTCACTCTAATTTTACTGAAATCAGAGAAATATTTGGTCCTTTAACACTTTTTCAATTTACTTTGAACTTACCCTGAATTCTTATTGATTTATTCTGAATTCCATTGATTTATTTGGAATTATCATGAATTTTTCAAATTCTCTCTGCATTATCGTGAATGAACTTAAATTCTTCTAAATTCAATTATCAAAGGCTTTTTTGAATAATTTTGTGTTATTTTCAGTTCACTTGAATTCTCATGAATTTCATCAAATTCTTCTCATTTTTCTTAAATTCCTCTAAGTTCGCTAATTCTATTCACTTGCATTCATCTGAAATCAATAGAATTTTTTTTGTATTCTAAAAAACTTATTTTATTCACTTGAATTATTCTAAATTAATCCTGAATTCTTTTCAATTAGTCTTGAATGCGCATAAATTTCCTCAAATTTTTCGGAATTCCTCTGAATTTTTTTAAATTCACTCCAATTTGAATTATTTTAAATCATCTTGAATTTTTATGAATTCTCTTTAAATTGAACGAATTAAGTGCATTTTTCAAATAGTTTTAAATTGTTTCAAGTTCACTTGGATTTTTATGAATTTTAGCGAATTCTTCTCATTTTCCAGAAATTCCTCTAAATTCACTTATTCTGTTCACTCTCAATTATTTGTGTAAGGAATCCAATGAAATTTTTTTGAATTTCAAAAAATTTGTTCGGTTCAATTGAATTTTTATAAATTCACCCTGAAATCATTTTCATCTAACTTTGAATTCTCCAGAATTTCTTTTAATTCTTTTCAATTAGCTCTAATTTTATTAAAATCAATGGAATTTTTTTAATTTCTTCTATTCATTTGAAATTCGCCCAGAATTGTTTTTAATTTATCCCGAATTCTCTGAAATTCTTTCGAAATCCCTTGAATTTCTGAAACTTTACTAAAATCTTCTAAATTGATTCCAATCCTTTTGAATTTAGCAATGATTTTTCAAATAGTTTTGAATGGTTTTAAGTTTACTTGAATTTTCATAAATTTAATTGAATTCTTCCATCTTTCTTAAATTTCTCTAAATACACCAATTCTTTTTACTCTCCTTTATCTGTAAATGGATTTCAATGGAATATTTTTTGAGTTTTGAGAAATTTCTTTTATTCTCTTGAATTATTCTAAATTCACCCTGAAATCTTTTGTGAATTATTTCGATTTCTCCGGAATTTCCTTGAATTTTTCTAAATACAATATAATTTTACTTAAATCCATGAAATATTTTGGATTTTTTCAATTCATTTGGAATTCACCCAGAATTCTTATTAATTTTCTTGTACTCTTTTCAATTCTTTTGAATTCCTTTGAATTTTTGTAAATTTACTACAAATAATGTAATTCAATTAATTTTTTTGATAGTTTCGAAATTTTTCGGTTCACTTGCATTTTTGAAAAATTTACCTAGAATTTTTATGAATTTCTTCGAATGTTTCTCATTTTTTTTTCAATTCCTCTAAATTCGTTAATTCTATTCACTCCCATTTATCTGAATTCAATAGAATTTTTTTGTAATTTGAAGAACTTTTTCCATTCACTTGAATTATTCTAAATTCGCCAAGAATTCTTTTTAATTAATCGTGAAAACATATGAATTTCCTCGAATTTTTTCGATTTTCCTTGAATTCTTATAAATTCACTCCAATTTCACTGAAATCAGTGGAATATTTTTGATTTTTAGAATTTTTTTCGAGTTATTTAGAATTTACCCTATATTGTTATTAAATTATCTCGAATTCTTTTGAGATTATTTGAAATAATCTTGAATTTTTGTAGATTCGCTCCAAAATTAAGGAATTCAGTGCATTTTTCAAATAGTTTTGAATTGTTTCATGTTCCCTTGAGTTTCTATGAATTTTAGCGAATTCTTCTCATTTTCCTGAAATTCCTCTAAATTCACTAATTCAATTCACTCCCGTTTATCTGAAATCAATAGAATTTTTTTCGAATCTTGAAAAACTTATTGCATTCACTCCAATTATTATAAGTTGACCCTGAATATTTTTATTAATTCATTCTTAATTCTTTTCAGATTATTTGAAATTATCTTGAATTTTCGTAAATTCGCTGCGAACTTAACGAATTTAGTGCATTTTTAAAATAGTTTTCAATCGTTTTGAGTTCCCTCGAATTTTCATGAATTATAGCGAATCCTTCTCATTTTCCTGAAATTCCTCTAAATTCACTCATTCTATTCGCTTCCAATTAACTCTTTATGGAATTTAATGAATTTTTTTTTAATTAAAAAAAAATTCGTTCCATTCACTTGAATCATTCTACACTCGCCAGTTTTTCTTCTCTTATTAATCTTGAAAAATCCGAATTTCCTTAAACTCTTCAAAATTGGCTTTAATTTCATTGAAATCAATGGATTATTTTGAATTTTTTCAATTCATTGGATATTCACCTAGAATTGTTACTAGTTTATCCCAAATTTTTTCTAATTCTTTTAAATTCCCTTGAATTTATGTAAATTTACTCTAAACGTAAAAAATTCAATTAGTTTTCTTGATAGTTTTGAATTATTTTTCAGTTCACTTGAATTTTTTAAAAACTCACCTATTATTTTTCTGAATTTCTTCGACAATCTTTTATTTTCCTCAAATTCCTCTCACTCCACTAATTCTATTCACTCTCATTCATTTGGAATCGATAGAATTTTTTTGTAAAAAAAAAATGTTCCATTCACTTGAATTATTTTAAATGCACCCTGAGTATTTTTTTATTAATCCTGAATGCGAATGAATTTCATGGAATTCTCTGGAATTCTCTTGAGTTTTTCTAAATTCACTTAAGTTTTACTGAAATCAATGGAATATTTTGGATTTTTTGCAATTCACTTGGAATTCAGCCAAAGTTCCTATTAATTTATCCTGAATTCTTTCAAATTCTTTTGATTTCTCTTGAATTTTTTGCGAATTCACTCCCAATTTAATGAATTCAATTAATTCCTTGAATATTTATTATTTGATTTAAATTCACTCTAATTTTTAAAAAACTCTTTTTGAATTTTGGATAAATTTCATTGAATTTTTTCCCTCAAACTCCTGTAAACTCACTCGAATATCATTTAGTTCAATGGTTTTTTATTTTACTTTTCGATTTTTGAAATTTTGTTCGATTAACAAAAATTCTCATGATTTTCATCAGTCTCTTGAATTTCCTTGAATTCTTTTAAATTCATTCCCGTTTCACTGACATCAATGGAATTTTTTCATTTTCCTTAATTGATTTGAATCCTTTTGAATTTAGCAATGATTCTTTCAATACGTTTGAACTGTTTTGAGTTTACTTGAATTTTTCAAAATTTTATCGAATTCTTCCATTCTCATTAAACTCCTCTAAATTCACTAATTCTATTCACTCTCATTTATCTGTTTATGGACTTCAATGGAATTTTTCCGAATTTAAAAAAATTTCTTCCATTTACTTGAATTATTCTAAATTCACCTTGAATTCTTTTAAAATAATTTTGAACTTGTATGAATTTCATTGATTTCTCTGGAATTTCCTTGAGCTCTTCTAATTTTGCTCTCATTTTCCTGAAATCACTGGAATATTTTGAATATTTATTTTGATTCATTTGAAATTGAGCCAGATTTCCTATTAATTTGTAATAAATTCTTAAACTTTTTTCTGAATCCCCTCGAATTTTTGCAAATTCACTCCGAATTCAATGAAGTAATGAATTTTCAAAATATTCTCGAATTGTTTCAGGATCACTGGATTTTTTCCTAATTGACCTTTTTTTTCATTTGAATTTTTTCAATTTTTTTCAATTCACTTAATTTTTTTGGAATTTGTCCCAAATTCTGTTCACTTCTATTTTATTTAAACTTGATGAAAACTTTTCCAATTTTCAGTTTTTTTGTGAAATTCTTCTGAATTCACTCCAATTACACCGAAATCAATGGACTTTTTCGGATGTTCTCAATTCACTTGAATCCCTTTGAATGAAACTTGAATTGTTTTTAATTAATTCCAAATTCTCACGAATTTATACTGAATTTTTTAGAATTTACCTGGAAATCTGAGAAATTTCATCGATTTCATTTAAATTCAAAAGAAAATTAAATCATACTTTTAATGAACACTAACCACTTTTATTCACTTTTTGGGTGAGGAGCCACTATTTCCCTTTCCAAGTTTTCGCAGCCCCGGGCAGTTTTCGCAGCCAAATTTTTTCGCAGATATTGATAATCTTTCAGTAAAAATTTATCAGCACAAACAATATAGTTTGCGAAATCAAAATTCGCAAAATAGTTCTAGAAGAAATTTAACTTTTAAAAATTGTTAAATTAAGAAAATTATAGAAGCATTAGGAATATATTAAACTGAATAAATTATGAAAATTTGGCGGGATTTTCTCTTTTTTTTAGTGATAATAGTCACACCAAATTTTCATAATTTATTTCTCTTAACAGATTTTTCAAGTTTATATAATTTATTCAATTTGATAAATTTTAAAAGTTATATTTCCTTTATAATTATTCGGCAAATTTTGATTTCACAAGCAATGTTAATTCTACTAATATGTTTTCGGTGGGGTATCCACCCGTCGTGTAAAAAAAGGGTAGTAAGGGGAAATGATAGGAAGTAAGGATAAGTGAGGGGAAGTGTGAGATGGGGGTGAAGGAAAATTAGTGGGAATAAGGGGAAGTGAAAAGAAATGAGTAAGACTGAGGTGAAGTGAGAGGTAATGAGGGGAATTGAGGGGAAGTGAAGCTGGCGGGTGAATGGAAATGAGAAGGATGGTAAGAGCTAGTTATAAGAGGGGTTAGGGGGAAGAGGGAGGGGAAATGAAGGGAGCGGGGTGGTATGCATTGAGTGTTGGTGAGGGGAAATGAGGGGAAGTAAGGATAAATGAGGAATGTGGGGCGGGGTTGAATGGAAATTAGTGGAAATTAGGGAATGTCAAAAAAATGAGTGGAACTGTGGTGAAGTAAGAGGTAATGAGGGGAAATGAGAGGAATAAAGGCTGGCGGGTGAATAGAAATGAGAAGTATGGTGCGGGTTAGTGATGGAAAGGGTTAGGAGGAGAAGTGAGGGGAAAACGAAGGGAGCGGGTTGATAGGAAGTGAGTGTTGGTGAGAAGTAATGCGTGGAAGTGAGGGGAAATGAGCGAAAGTAAGGATAAATAAGGGAAAGTGTGGTGTGGGGGTGAAGGCAAATTAGTGGAAATGAGGGGAACTAAGAGGAAAGATGGGTAGTGAAGAGAAGTGAGGTCGGTGGGTGAATGGAAAAGATAAGGATTGTGAGGGCTAGTGATGGATGGGGCTAGAAGGCGAAGTGGGGGGAAGTGTGGGGAGCGGGTCGGTAGGAAGTGAAGGAGGTGAGGGGAAATGCAGGGAAGTGAAGGGAAATGAGGGAAAGTGTGGAGATGGGAATGAAGAAAGATTAGTGGAAACGAGGAGAAGTAAGAAGAAATGAGTGGAAATGAGGGGAAGTAAAAAGAAATGAGTGGAACTGAGGTAAAGTAAGAGGTAATGAGAGGAAGTGAGGGGAAGAGAGGCTGACGGGTGAATGGAAATGAGAAGGATGG
>JAUMHM010000087.1:11914497-11927720 GCA_032362435.1 Melikaiella ostensackeni | reverse complement strand
TATATGTATGTTACGGTCCAAGACCGATGAGCGGTCCATCCTAGGATTGACCGGTTGCTCCGAAGTAAGATCAACACTCTTTGGTCCAAGCCCGAAATAACTATGTACTTCGGGCTCGGACCAGAAAACTTTGATCCATGTGCGGAGCATCCAAATCACATTGTTCGAACTCCAAAATTACTTTTTTTTTACTTCTCTTCATATTCACATCAATTCAAAATTCACAAACTGTTAAATGTACTCAGTAGATCATGCTCAATGTCAGATAAGGCATTTCCCAATTTTCAGTTAAACGATAATATATTTGTCACGTTCAAAGCCCGATGTGTGCTCCACTCTAGGATCGACTGGTCGCTCCGAAGTTGAACCAACACTCTGTGGTTCATACGCGAAGCGTCCAAGTCACATTGGCCGAAGTCAGATAAGGCATTTCCCAACTATTAGTTCAACGATAATATATTTGTCACAGTCGAAGCCCGATGAGCGGTCCATCCTAGGATTGACCGGTTGCTCCGAAGTAAGACCAACACTCTTTGGTCCAAGCCCGAAATAACTATGTACTTCGGGCTCAGACCAGAAAACTTTGATCCATGTGCGGAGCATCCAAATCACATTGTTCGAACTCCAAAATGACTTTTTTTTACTTCTCTTTATATTCACATTAATTCAAAATTCACAAACTGTTAAATGTGCTCAGTAGATCATGCTCAATGTCAAATAAGGCATTTCCCAATTCTCAGTGAAACGATAATATATTTGTCACGTTCAAAGCCCGATGAGTGCTCCACCCTAGGATCGACTGGTCGCTCCGCAGTTGGACCAACACTCTTTGGTCCATACGCGGAGCGTCCAAGTCAGATTGGCCGAAGTCCAAAATGACCTTCCTTTTTTATTTCTCTTCATACTCACATTAATTTAATGTATACAAACTATTAAATTACTCAGTAAGTCATGGTTAATGTCCGATAAGGCATTTCCCAATTCTCAGTGAAACGATAATATTCCGTGTAGAAAAATGGAAGGGCTATTCAGGTACACAAGCAGTTGACTCCTCTTAAAGTTGAGGGCTAGTCTGGACAACTGACTAGACCCTGAACTTTAGTATCACGGTGAATTGGTCAGGGCTAGTCAGTTTTAAAACCCAACTTATTCTAGTCGGAGTCCGGTCGGGCACTAATATAGTCGGTACAGTTTTTTTGCGTCAACTCATGTCAACATGAAATGTACCATTTGCACATAATGTATGTCTGCATTTTTGCATAAAAATAAGATCCTAAAACTGATGCATAAAGATTGACCGAATATGAAATAATTTTGAGATTTTACCACACATGGACTATCGATGAAATCTCTTATTACCGCATATTATGCTTGATGAGGTTATTTTTCTGCACTACGTATCAAAAACTGGAATACATCACTTTACTTCATCTCGAAAATATACTTTCCACCAAAATCCCAATAATTTGTCGCAAACTTTCTCCGCTTGTAAGCGCTAACAATTATTTTTTTTAACTATGATGGATAGGGATTTCGAGGAGTACATATAGCACGAGGCACGAGACGTTCTAAGTAAATGATGGGACATCAACATCGAAATATCGGAAATATCGATATTTTTAGTTCCGATATATTAATATTTACACATTGCCACTACTCTATCGATATTTCGAGTTGCATATCGCTATAAATCTTCGATTTCGATTTTTCGCTCTCTTCGCGCGCGCACTCTTCCTTCTCAGACATCGCACTTCACATACTTCGCCCTGAGGTTTGCTATGATTAATGTTATAATCATATGACGTTTTTTCAAATTTATTCTCCGAAATTAAGTTAAATTCGTTAAATTTTGAGTTTAGAAGTTAGGTTACTTGTCATTCGTGAGCACGCGCGATATTTTATTAAGATATATATTGTTTGATATCGATATTTCTTCTGAATATCGATATTTTTTAAAACATCGGTGTTATGTTCTCAATAACATCAGTATTTAAGATATCGATGTCTTTGTTTTGATATCCCATCACTAGATCGAAGAATGCGGCCATATGTCGCGAGATGCGCGTGCGTTGGTATTCGGTGTGTGTGCGCAATTCAAAACATATATTAGAAACAATTCTCATAATTATAATAACTAATAATTATTATTTCTACCCGAATATTTAGAATTTCACAGCCATGACTGTAAATTCATAAAAACAATCATGATTTATTTATTTTGCGAGATATACACTTACATACATAGACTGTTACAAGATTTTACAATTCTACAAATTTTGATATAATTAGTAATGGTAATGGCTTTAATAATAATTTATTTATTGAGATGAATTGATTTTTATTTATTTTCATTGTTTTTATCGTCAATTTAAATTAATAATGACTTAGGATTCAAAAAACACAAATTATTCCAAACTAATCATCTAGTTATTTCCAATTATATAACATTCTAATCACAAGTATATACAGTATTACGATTTAGTATGAATATGTTATATGAAATTATATTCATATTTACGTTGGAGAAATTAAATAAAATTGAGTGCATAACGAATTTACAGCTCGACTAGAGTCCAACTAGAACCTGATTAGTATCCGATCAGGACCCGCTTAGGAGTTAAAACAAAAAAATCGTCGGAGTATTCATAGAGAATTTTGACCATAAAATAACCCGAATCAGCATCCGTCTTTCATTATTGGCCAAAAATGGAGGATTTCGTCCAAAATAACCCAACCAGCCGTCGGCCAGTCCCCGACTAGGAACATTGTCAAAAAGCATATCCCGACTAGCCCCCGACTAGCACCCTACTTTTAATGGGACGAAGTGGTTTTTCTTTACACGGATATATTCATAAAATTGAGAAAATGAAGAATTCAGAGTTTCCACTTATATTTTAACTCTTAATATCAAATTTTTGGAAAAATAGTATGTCTCAGATACATGTTTTTAATTTCAAATAGTTTTACTCGCGAATTTTAAAGAATATCAACAACATCAAAATGTTCAAGAATAATGGAAAATTGATGACACTCATCTTGTGAATTTCATGATACTAAAGTTTTAGCATTACATGTATGTGTAAGAAACTTATTGAAGTCGTGTCCGCAAAGTTTTCGGGATATGGATTTTTAAAAATTAAATTCGAATTGGCATTTGTTTTCATGTGACACAAGTCTTGAGAAATCCAGAAAAATGTTTCAATAGCAAAAAGTTAATAATTATATTAATTCGTTTCTTGATTTCACTGAAAGGTAAGAAAATGTACTGGAAATAAAAAATAAACAGTTATAGTGTCCCATCATCTCAAATCTCTGAAAACTCAAATTTTTGGAATCTCAAGGTGTCCAGCGACTCGGAAAATCTGGGATATCGTCGGAAATCTCGTGCACCTTTAAAAATACGGAAAAATGCCGGGAATTCATGAGCAGATCCGGGAATTCTGTGGTCATAAATTTAAATTAGAAATTTTTATTTCCTGCGTAAAATTAGTAATGCCAGCATAAAAGTCAAACTCAATGAAATTTCTTGTGCTGTTTTTTTCTGCCTTATTTCTGCTATTTTTTTGTCGATAAGTATGTAATTTATGAACACGGCATTTGAAAAAAAAATTGTTATATTTTTTTTCGTGAATTTCCGATTGCATTATGGTCCCGAGTTTTTACAGGGATCCTATGCAGTGGAACAAAAAACTCCCTGTCATTTCCCGGTCTATTCACGGATCACAAAAAAATTTTCGAGGTCGTTGAAAAAAAGCAACTTTTGATGCGGAAAATTTGTTTATTTGAAGTGATCGAATCAAAACTAAACTACAAATCAGAGGACTGAACGTGGGACTCTTTTGAATTTTGAACTCGTGAAATTCGAAGCTTGAAAAATTTCTTATTCGAACGCTCAATAATTTACACGTATAAGATGAAAGCTCTCAACATTATGACGAATTTAAAATTAAATGCCGCTAAATTCCAAACTTAGAAATTTAAAATTCTTATAAATTAAACAGTTAAAAGATTTCTGGTTAAAAAATATATGAATCGACGTCATCGATTTCAATACTTTAAATTGAAGAATAAATCAATAAATTCTTAAACATTAAAAAATATATCATTTTGAGTCAATTTTAAGTTAGAAACATTCAAAATTGAACGATTTCAAATTTTGCTTTAAACTAAATAGTTTTTAAATTAGAAGTCAAATTATTTTAATTTTGAGTCGTTTGAAATATATTGTCCAAATGTTATTCATACATCGAAATTCAAAAATCTCACTTACAAATTAAAAATTCAACAAAATGAAACAATTAAACTTCTAATGTTCGAAGTTTAAATTTAGCACTATGAAATTTTATCGATTCGAGGCTTTCGATTTGAAAGAATTTAGTCCAAAATCGTTTAGTTTTTCATATCGGATTTATAATTGTACATTTTAAATAAATAGCCAAATACGGCTAAATATTGAAAAAATATCCCTTTTCAAATTGAAAAGAAAATTAAATTGCATGGGTTAAAAATGGAATAATTTAGACTGAATCAATAAGCCTATATGATTTGAAATTGAATTGAAAAAATATTTAGTTTTGAACAGATTCAGAATCATATTGTAGAATGAATTCACCAGTTTTTCCCGGTCGTAAATGTTCCCGGTCATTTCTCGGTCCAGCAGCCACCCTGTTTTAAAATGATTAGTTTCAGGATAAAAAAATCAAAATCAAAAAAGATCAAAAATGCACATTTTTCCAATAAAATGTATTCAAGTTTTTGTGAACATCAGAGAATTTATTTGTTCTGACAAATTTTTAATTATAACTTTCTTTAAATTTTACTTCTTATTCACGTTAGTATTTATTTAGAGAATTTTTATACTGTTTTTGATCAACGCTTGTAAGGTGGTAGTTTTTCTAATTAATTCTTTGAAATTTTCTTATACTTTTTGTATGTTTCGTTTTGAGTTATCAATTATTTAAAGAGCGAATATTTTATATTAAACATTTTTTTTATAAGTTTAAGAACAATAATAAAATGAAACAAATATTTAATAAAATTGTTTTAAATTTTGGTTTAGAAGTAATAAGTGTCTCATTTTTCTGATACATACGATGGTTTGACTTTTTATTTCAAGGTATTTTCCCTAAAACTTATTACGTAAGTCGGTTCTCTCGGTACAGTCATACCGATCCTGATGAAAGAATATTAATTTTGTCAACTTTTCAAGTATCTCTTAGTACTTTCACAGTATTTTTATATTAAATACGGTTGGGTCAGAGTAGTGTCTAATAACAGTCATGTCTCACTGTTTTTGATAGTAAAATTAACATTAAAATGAATTTAATGATATTTATTAACTGCTATTCATTCTCTATTGTATATTCAACCTAAATTTCGTTACTTTTTCAATTCTTATAAAAAGAAAACATGATATAGAATTTTTGGTGTAATTGTTCAATCAACTGAATGAATTTTAATTAATGTTCAATACAATATCATATATAATATTTGGAAAAGATATTCATAAAATATTTCATGAAGTGTATGATTTACTTATTTGCTATAAGATATAAACAAATTATGGCAACACATATACAAATAACACCAACCTTCTTTTCTGTCAACTGTGATGACAATTTGTTCAAAACGCTATAACACAGTTGAAACAGGAGTGAATTTTTGTTGCAGGTTATTTTTAAGCGGGTAAAGTTGAATTTTTTCGTTCCAAACAAGAGAAGATACTGGTATCAACGAATTAAACTCTAAAGAATGATTTATTTCATATAAAACGTGAAATAAATATAAGATGACAGGGTAAAAAATTATTAATTGAGAAAATTAAATTCATAAGTAATAATATTTATGGAATAATCATATACTGCATTATTAGAAGTGAATAAATGTAATAAATTCTTTATCTTTATATATTGATATAGATATGTATTTACAATTATATTACCCAAATATATCTAGATAGTCGGACTAATACGTTAAGGTCAATCTTTTCAAAACTGACGAAAAACTCACTCCTCGGGGAATATAATCAACTTTATATTTTATGACTTACTTTATATTAATTATGGCCCTCAAACAGAATATAGACAGTTTTGCTGAAAATAATTTCTTTGTAATAGGGAGGAGTCGCAAGATGCTAGACGCCAATTCGACTGAAACTTTACTGGATGAAAAAGCGTCCAAATCCATTGGATCCGAATTTTTTCTTTCGATCCAAAGGGCCTTAGTTTCTGAGATATCAATGTTTGAGTATTTACACGTTTGAGAGTGGTCCACACTTCATAGTGGCGAGTCGAGAGGTCCGCGCTCGACAGTGACGTTCCCACTAGATGGCGCCAAAATAAACTATGTAGAATATCGCTTTACCCGAAACCGACGCATAGTTTGCATTTGGTATACGTTTAAAGTGAGCGTGTTAGTAGTTTTCGAAAAAATGAAGAAAGAAGAGCTCCGTGCAGTGATAAATCATTTTTATTTAAAAAATTGGATGGCCGCGCAGATCAAATCCGAGTCAGATGTAGTTTTCGAAAAGTCTGTTCCTTTATTGGAAATCATTCATTTTGGGATAAACGAATTTAAACGTGGCCGAATCACAAGTAAAAATGAAGCGCGCTCCGCACGCTCAGTTGAGGTTACCACATCGGACATGGCGGAAAGAATTCATCATATGATTGTGGAAGATCGCCGAATCAGGGTGCGTGAGATTTCTAAGGCTGTAGGCATCTCTACTGAACGAATCTATAACATCTTGCACGAAAAATTGAAAGTTAAGAAGGCGTGTGCAAGATGGGTGCCGCGATTGCTGACTCTCGATCAAAAACGCAACCAAAAATACGTTTTAGCGCAGTGTTTGGTGAAGTTTGATCGGAATCCGCAGGAGCTTTGCGTCGATTCGTGACTGTTGACGAAACCTGGACTTATAACTATAGACTTGAGACTAAGCAGCAGTCAAAGCAGTAGTCACTGCCTGGTGAAAGTGCGCCTCAGAAGGCGAAGACTATTTTGTCAGCTGGGAAGGTGATGGCCACAGCATCTTCGGATTCCCAAAGAATTATTCTTATTGATTACTTGAAAAAGGGTGAGATTATAACAGAAACGTACTATGCATCATGATCGGATCGTCTGAAAACCCAACTATGAAAAAATAGCCATGATTGACGCACAAAGAAGTGTTGTTTCATCACGACAACGCACCACGTCCAATGAAGAGGTAACCGATGCCGCAAATGCGTATTTTGCAGATCTCGAGAAATCTAACTTTTCTGAGGGGATGAAAAAATTGGAATCTTGCTGGATTAAGTGTGCAGCCCTCGAGGGAGACTATGTTGAGGAATCAAGGCAAACTTTGCAAAAAAAGTTTTCACTTGCCTTCTTACCAAACTTATAAAACTACCGTCGAACTTAAACTATGTGATCTCGGAAACTAAAGCCCATTGGATCGAAAGAAAAAATACGTATCCAATGGGTTTTGATGCACTTTTATATTTACGGTGCTATGAATCTATTATCGTTCCAATGAGAAATGGCGAATGTCTTACCAAACTTCGAGCATGATCCACCGAGTACATTTAATAATTTTGCTACGTTCAATTAAAGTGACCATGATGATGTTCCACGATAAAGTACAAGTGACGATGAATTATTGAATGAAACAGAACGAATTTAATGGTTTTGTAAGAAAAAATTTCTTAACGTTTACATATGAATTAAAAAAAATGTTATTCTATGTATTCTATAAATAATTTTAGAAATTTTTTATTTACAGTGCAACCTTTTTGGTGATACTACACCCTGTTGTTTCCCCTATTACTGTGGATATTTTTCGTATAAGTGCGACAAACTCTTTCAGCAATGGTAGACTCACGTAACTCACTGTCAATTTGAATTGATTAATAAAGTAGTGTTTGTTAGAAATTGAGTTTATTTCCTTACTACCTGCGTTCTCTTCTCAGTGTTGCCTTCATATATTGGTGCCTTCGCCCTAAATTTCTATTCTCCGCGAATTAAGTTGAAGCTTTATTGTCAAGGTGAAAAAATTTCTTTAAAATTAATAGCTTTGATGATCCTGCACGTACTACGTCCACTGAAAATGCACAATAATTTTCCTGGAAGACACAGGAAAGACAATTTTCTCATGAAAGTGTAGAATAAGTAAATCACAGTGAAGGCCAGATGATAAATTTAATCTCAAATTTGCAGAAAATGATATGCAACGCTTTTATACAGTTTTTTGATTTTTCATTTGATCAGCAAATTGCGCACCAGAATGATCCGATTCTGAAGATTAATGACTTGTCATGAATTTTCATGAGTTTTCATGAGTTTTCGAGTGTCATTTGCAATGCCATGACCAATTCATCACCGTCTATATGCACATTGAAACCTGAGCACTCCAAGAAATTTTCTATATAGTTTTTTTCAACCAAAAATCATTATGTCTCGATGAATACTTGAACTCTGTGAATCTAAAGAAACACTTTTCGAAGGTATGGTACACTACCGTTGAGCGGCACTAAAAATTACTGATAACTTTGAAAGACGAAAACTAGGTCGTAAATGAAGCTAGACATATCAAAAAATGCCGGTTTGAATGAATGTGAAATTCCACGTCGAATAAGCTCTAGAAGAGATATTTATGCCTTTTTATAATGAATATATCACGTGAGAAGCTTTTTTTTTTAAACAAAATTTGAGAATTTCTCGAATTTAGTACTTCGACTTCAACTCGTGTGACGATCTGAAAGATCTATAGAGAAGATTTGAAATTTACAGGACGCAACCTTCAAAATCTTATCTTCAATTTGAGCCAAGGGAAGTCAAAAAATCTTCACGGGTTCCCAAGTTATGAATACATGTGTCCAAGCGTGTCTGCGTCGAATTTTAGTCGGCTTAAGTCGCTGTCAGCCGGCCTCACGGCTTAAGCCGAATGAAACTCGATGCAGAAATTCTTGGAAATTTTTAGTCATACCTTTAGAACTCGTGAAGATTTTTTAAGTTTTATTGGCTTCA
This sequence comes from Melikaiella ostensackeni, assembly GCA_032362435.1. Taxonomy (NCBI): domain Eukaryota; kingdom Metazoa; phylum Arthropoda; class Insecta; order Hymenoptera; family Cynipidae; genus Melikaiella; species Melikaiella ostensackeni. Next base: position 11,918,714 of record JAUMHM010000087.1, on the reverse strand, counting down.
GTTGAAGACAAGATGTTATAGATTAGGACCTGTAAATTTCATATTTTTACCATAAATTTCCTAGATCAAGACATAAGTTGAAGTCGAGGTATTGTGTTTCAAAGTCATCAGTGATTTTTAGTGCAAGCTTGCGCTAACCGTGTAGATAATTTGCGACAGCAGTGTAAACAAAATAATGTCTTGAGCTATAGAGATTAAATTCATAGCTCAATATAGAAAAATAGAAGTTTTCCTCCCGCCTTGAAATCCAAATTTTTAAAAAAAATTCCTTGTTAGTCCTATGAAGGAAGTTGTAAATTTTTCAAAAGTATATCAACACTTTCATGAAAGAAAATAATGAATTTCTAGAGTTAGATATTGGTTTTTCTGGCAGAAAATTAATTTTTACAACTAGAAATTTAACCATTCCAGTTGAAGGTTCATAATTTTCGGCGAAAATTCATTTCTTTGGTTGAAAAGTCTACCACTATATTCTTGGTTGAGAATTCATCTTCTTAGCTTGAAAATTCAACAATTTGGTCGAAATTTTTTCTCTCAATTGACTGGAAATTTTTCTTCGTTGAAAATTAAACTCATGCGTTGAAAATTCGTCTTTTTGGTGTTGAAATTCATCTCTCATGGCAAGAATTTCATCTTTTATGGCTCAAATCGCAGCTATTTTGTTTAAAATTAATCTGTCTTGGTTGAAAATTTGACCATTTTTTCGAAAATTCTAATTTTTTGATTCAGTTCAACTGTTTTTGATAATAAATTGAGATCTTTTTTGGTTGAAATATCAACTTTTGTAATTTTAATTGAGAGTTTATCTTTTTTGATTGAAAATTCATGTAATTCGTTATAAATTCACCCTTTTCTCGTTTTTGCACTTGAGAAAAAACTGAATTGATAGAACCCAATAAGAAAATACAAGTATTTTGTTGAATGTTCCACTTTTTTGATTGAATTAAACTGTTCTTTATTCAAAATTCAAATTTTTCCTGGCTTAAGTATCCACTATTACATTTTTTGTTGCGAATTCATCCTTTTTAGTTGAAAAATTCAGTTTTTTTCATTGAAGATTGATTTTTTTTTGACTGAAGCCATAACGATTCCATTTCTGGTTGAGAATTATTTTTTTTCGTCGACGATCAATCTTTTTGGTTGAAAATTTAACTATTTTGTCAAAATTGTTTTTTTTCGGTTGAAATTCAATTTTTTACAATTTAACTATTCAATTTTTGGCTGAAAATATATTTTTTAGCTAGAAATTCACGTATTTTGTTGAATATTCGTCTTTTTTGCTTAAAAATTATTCTTGATTGGAAAATGATCTTTTCGGATAAAAATTAAACTTTTCGGTTGATGATTCATCTCTTTAGTTGAAAAATTAACTATTTTGTTGAAAATTCTTTTTTATCGAAAATTAATTTTTGCGACTGAAAATTCAACTACTCATGTTAAAGATTTGCCATTTTAGTTGAAAATCTTGCTCTTATGTTTGAGATTTAATATTTTGATAAACATATTTTTTTCCGATTGAAAATTTTTTTTTTTTTAAATTAAAATTCAACAGTTTCACTTTTAGTTGAATAAATATCTTTTTTAGTTGAAAATTCATGTATTTTGTTAAAACTGCGTCTTTTTTGTTAAAAAATTCTTCTTCTTTGAAATATATCCTTTTAGGATAATAAATAATCTGTTGCGGTTGAGGATTCAACTATTTTGTTGAAAATTCGTCTTTTTTAGTTGAGTTCAACTGTTTCTCATTTCAAATTTATCTTCATCTTGTGTTAGTTGAAAATTCAACTTCTAGGTTGAAAGTTGAATTTTTTTTTAATAATTTATTTTCTTGGTTGAAGATTCATCATTTCAGTGGAAAATTAATCTCTTTATTTGAACATGTAACTATTTCATTGAAATTCTCTTTTCAAAGCTGAAAATTTATATTTTCTTGTTAGAAATTTAACTACTTGATTGAAAATTGTTCTTTTCTAGATGAAAATTTAACTGTTTGGTTGAAACTTGATGTATTTCGTAGAAAACTCACCTTTTTTCGCCGAAAATGAAACCTCTTGGTGAAATATTCATATTTTCCGTTGAGAATTCAACTACCTGGCTGAAAGTTGAAATAAATCTTCGATCACGACTAACCTATGATGTTCAAAAAAAGTATAACAACTGCCACTTGACATATATGCATGAAGTTGTGTAAAAATAATTTTTGATCCGCAAAAGTGGATCAATTTTTATCTGAAGTTGATAATTAAAATGATATGCAACGGTTTGATATCCTGGGATTTTTGTGATATTATCAATACCACGCATCACATTTTAAATTTTCTTCAGTCACGCAAAGACAAGTTTCGTAAGGGTTTAATATTTCATCTCAAGATTCTTCTCTTAAACAGTCGCACGAGAACCGTGACGCGAGTCGCTTCGCATGACCAAAATTTGGTGGAACTGACTTTATGAATAGACACACCACCTTATGAGAATTAAGCAGCTCAGTTTGGACATGATTTTATATTTAGGAAGAGAATTTCTCACATCAAGTTTGTAGTTAGGTGTTTACGTAAGGTAATGAATAATACAAATAATAATGTAGCCTCGGATAGGTTTGATACTTTTGTTGACGAAAGGCATGTCCGCTACGCTCCAGTTGATGAAAACAGTAGGGATGTAAAATATACCTTCTGGAACTCGTTGAATGATGTTATAGGGACTTGCGATCTTGGTGAAAGAATGATTTTACTCGGAGATGTGAATAGCTGGGCTGGTGTGCGACGCGAAGGAACCGACAGGGTACGGCAGAGACAAAGGCTTGTTTATTACAAATACAGGATAGGATAGGGATGTATGGAGGAAAATCGATTATAAGAAGTAGAGCGATACCTAAAACGAATGATTTTGGAGTTTGGAGAGATTGATCAGCGATCCGTGTCGGAGCGGTATTGTGGGACGTGTCTTTTCATGAACAACACACAATGACTTCTAGATTCATCTACAGCCTCTCCTTCCTCCTACACATCCTTCACTTAAACTTACCACATAAATTCCTTGATTCCCAGTAGTGCATCAAAGCTAAAACCCAACGAGAGACGCATACCCCAAAAGAGAATTGCCGCAATATTGTAATAATAATAAATAAAGTTACATTCACTTTCTGCTGATGTTTATTAAAAATACTTCTCCAAGTAATGTTTCTTCAGAAATTTGTTATACTGATGAAGGAAAGTTGCCTTTTTTGTGAAAAATTGCCGATGTAGATTTTCTGTAAGACCCTTTAATCGGTGTGGTTAAAACGAATCTGAAAAGGCCACACTCATATACTCTTTCAGTTGGAGTCCGCAAATGAAACGAGATTCAATGGAAACGAGAACTCGTTAACATCGTATTTAACAGCAATTCTTTTTCTGTTTACATGTAGTAAACTGAATACTATTATATACTGCAGATACATTAAACGTACATGAGTTGAAAAAGGACCTATTTACTTTTTTATGCTTCCCCTCGGTCTTCCTTCATTCTTCAATTTTACGAAGCTGTTCTCTTCGACCCGCGTCCTTCCGGCTTTCTCATGGTCTCTCTTTTTCATAAATGCATAAATGGAAATGAGTGGTAGTGGGCAGGCCTGCAGGAGTACTTTATGATCGTAATTATGCCACGCGGGCCTGAAACTACTTCGAGGAGTCGGCTCGTCCCGCCGCAGTATTTTCTGGACGAAACCGCTGCTTGGGGTGTATATACGGTGTTTCGGATTGCCAATAGAAACTTCGTAATTGTTTCTCTCTCGCGTACTACGTCTGTATATATGCATGCATATAACCTGAGTGCCGCAAATAGCGCGTGTATCCGTTTAGAAACTGGAAGGAGACACACGGAATGGGCGAAACACAATTAACGCCGTGGAAACTCGGGAAAAATTTAAATTTAATTCTACATCCGTCCGTAATTTACTCCTGTTTATTTATTAGTATTATTACGCGGAAAAGAAGAAACAGGGAATTAAGGAAAGCTCTATTTAATGGAACGCTTGAAAATATAGCTCCACGGTAATTATGAAATAGAAAATTGTATCCCGAGTAAGCAGAGTGTTGGCGAGCTACGAGTTGCCCTATTGAAAAACTTGACGAAAATGACGTAAAAACGTGAAAAATGGCGTAAGAAACGACGTCAAAAACGACGAATGAAATGACGACAAAAATTAGGACAGTTTTGACGCCAAATGGCGTATCTTC
>JAUMHM010000087.1:11891387-11914487 GCA_032362435.1 Melikaiella ostensackeni | reverse complement strand
TATCTTCAGAAAAAAGTTTCATTTATTCAAGGAAAACTTCCTTGAATCAAAGAAAAATATAAGTTCGCTCTCACATGGGAGTGCGTGTAACGAGGGACACGAATTTTAATAATCTCTTGTAGGCGAAGAAGGCCTATATACAATGAAAAAAAAACTCAAACCGTTTACTCAGATAGATAGCAGTTTGCGAGAAAAAAGACCTGAAAGAAATTCACGCGGAATAATCACTGTGCGAATTGTAGAGTAGTCGAGCAACTGCGGTAGAGCAATGGTCTAGGTTATAGAATAGGAAGTCTGCCATCATGCGTTCGCGTCCTCATACTTTTTTCAAATTTATTTTTTCTTTTTCTGTTTTTCCTCAGTAATTAAACTGCGAATATACATACGAAAATTATAAAAATCATAATAAATCGTAGAAAAAATATTTTTTAAATCATTTAAAAAAACGGTGCAACTATTTTACCACTATTTTGGAATGAAATTAATGCTAATATTCTCTTGAATTGCTCGCTAATGCAACTTTTTTTTAATTCTGCTTCTAAACATATTTTTGAATCTCTTTGCTGATTGGCTAAAATAACATATCTGCCATCTCAAAAATCAAAATTTCAAAAGATTTCAAGATTTCTTGAATTGAAAAAAATTTCAAAAGACTTCAAACTTTTGAAAATTTTTGAAAAAATTTCAAGAGCTTTTGAAAGGGCGTCAGAGATATCAAAGAATTTCAAAGGATACTAAGGAATTTTGAAGAGTTTCTAGAGAATTGTTGGGAGTAAATGAAAGGAAATGAAATTTTAACTGACTTCTATGGATTTCAAGGGATTTTCACGGATTTTATGAGGTCTCAAAGGATTTCAAAGATTGAAACATTTTAAAGAAATTTTCAAAGATAATGAAGATTTCAAGGAATTGTACGAGATTTTAATCGATTTCTAGGGATCTCGCTAGATTCGAGGGATTTTAACAATTTCAAAGATTTTTAAAGCATATAGTGTATTTTAAATGATTCTGAGCAATTTAATGAAATTCAAGATAATTTCATAGGATTACAGAAAATTTCAAGGAATTTAAAACTTTCTGAAGAATTTCAGTGATTTCGTAATACTTCAGAAGATTTAAAAAATTCAAAAGATTTCAAGGGATTTTACAATATTTGAGGGATTTATAGGATTTCAAAAGAAATTGCAAGATTCCATAAGATTATACATTATAAGAATTTTCTATATATTTCAAGAGATTCAAAAAAATTGGAGAGTTTTGCAGAGATCATTTCGGAGGATTTCAATAGAATTCAAGGGTTTCTAATAGATTTCAGTGTGCTTCAAATAATTGAAGTGATTTTAAAGGGCTGCATCTGAATTTGTGGGATTTTACGGGATTTTGGATGATTTCAAAGGTTTTATCATTTTTTAAATAATTTCTAAACATATTACAGATTTAAGGATGTTTAACGGGATTTTATTTGAAGGATTTTCAGAGTTATCAAAGCTTTTGAAGTATTTTGAAAGATTTCAAGGGATTTTAAAGTGCCTTATGTGTTTTGTGGGTTTTTACGCGATTTTGGAGGATTTCAAAAGTTGCATCATTTTTTAAGAAATTTTGAAAGATATAGTGAATTTCAAAATGCTCTGCAGGATTTTCCTCTAACGATTTCAGGGAATTTCAAAGTTCTTAGACTATTTTGAATGATTTCAAAGGATTCTAGGGGCTTTGTCTGATTTTGTTGAATTTTACGGGAACTTAGAGAATTTCAAAGATCTCATAATTTCTTAGCAAATTTTAAGAGATATTATAAATTCTATGATGTTTTACGGGAATTTATTTTGCAAACATCATATAGAATTTCAAAGCTTCTAGGACAATTCCAAAGCTTTTAAGCATTTTCAAAGATTTCAAAGGAATTCAAAGGGCTTTATCTCATTTTGTGGTATTCGAAAAAATTCTAAGAAATTTGACATTTAAGAAATTTTAAGAGTTTTCAAAGAATTTAGTAGGAATTCATACAATTTCAAGATATTGAAGAATTTATAAGGAATTTTTTTAATGATTTTATAATACTCCAGAAGGTTTAAAAGATTTCCAGGGATTTTACAATATGTGAGGGATTCATAGGATTTCAAAGATATGAAAAGATTCCATAAGATTATACATTATAAGAATTTTACATATATTTTAAGAAATGTAAAAAATTGTAGAGTTTTTCAGAAATCATTTCAGAGGATTTCAATAGAATTTGAGGGTTTCTAATAGATTTAAGTGAGCTCCAAATAAATCAAGGGAGTCTGAAAGGCTTTATCTGACCTTGTGGGATTTTTCGGGATTTGTAATATATCAAAGGTCTTATCATTTTTAAAATCATTTTAAAGATATTATAGATTTCAAAATGTTTAACTGGATTTCATTTAAGATATCTCAAGGGATATTAAAACTTTAAGAGTATTTCAAAATATTAAAAAGGATTTTAGAGGGCTTTATATGTTCTCGTGGGATTTCACGGGATTTTGTAGGATTTCAAAAGTTTCATCATTTTTAAGACATTTTGAAAGATATTACAGATTTCAAAATATCGTGCAGGGTTACACTTTGAAGATTTCAGGCCACTTAAAAGTTCTTAGGCTATTTGAAAAGAATTTAAAGGATTTCAAGGGCTTTGTCTCATTCTGTGAAATTTCACGGGTTTTAAGAAAATTTCAAAGATTTCATTATTTTTCAACGAATTTTGAAAGATATTATAGATTCCAACATGTTTTACGGGAATTTTTTTTTCAAACATTTTGAAGAATTTTCAAAGATTTTAGGGGATTTTCAAAGATTTCAAGGGAATTTAAAGAGCTCTATCTCTCTCTCACCTACGAGGGTCGTCTGATAAGTTTAGTGAAAAAGTGAATACAAATTTTTTTAAGTTTGCCTTCATATTCATCATTGGATGAGAATCTCTTCCCACCGTGCCAGGTGTTCAAGCTAGAGAACAGAAGAAAGTCGCACAGAGCCAAGTCTGGGGAATAGGGTGAATGAGGAATCAGTTCGATGCCTAGTTCGCGTATTTTTGCCATTGCGATTGCGGAGGAGTGAGCCGGTGCGTTGTCGTGATGAAACAGCACTTTTTTGTGCGTCAATTGTGGCCGTTTTTCTCGTAGCTCGGCTTTCAAATGGTCTAATAATGATACGTAGTACGTTCCTGTTGTAGTTTCACCGATCTCCAAGTAATCATTGAAGATAATTTCTTGGGGATCCCAAAATACTATGGCCATCACCCTCTCAGGTGACAAAACAGTCTTCCCCTTTTTTGGTGCACTTTCACCAGGCACTACCCACTGCTTCGACTGCTGCTTTGCCTCGGGTGTGAAGTGGTGGATCCAAGTTTCGTCCACAGTCACATATCGATGCAGAAGGTCCTGCAGACTCTCATTGAACTTCGCCAAAACCTGCACTGAAACGTCATTTCGTTTGCTGAATCTTGGTAGAGGATAGCTTGAAGAGTGCTAATTCTTGGCCACATACTGGAAAGTTCATTTTGGCGCCATCTAGCGTGGAATTTACCTTACATATCAAACGACCCCGTATAGTATCTGACGTATTTTTTCATGTCGTTTTTCACGTCGTTTTTGACCTCAAGTTTTTCATTAGAGTACTGAAAAAGTTAGACTTTTTTAACTGTAGCAGCGTAATTGACTATTAACTTGAATTTTCATTACTCTGCAAGAAGTACCTGATCAGGATGATGGAGCACTTGAAACATGAGACATTGCTCTCTGAAATTCTCAGGATTAGCGACAAATCATCTGGGGTTTCATGACCCTAGTAAAACAAGGTTTCCATAACCGTGAATTCTGGAATCTAGGTTGGTGATTTTGAAATGCGAAAGCTCACCAGCAATAAATCTGACAATTAATACACGGTAAATTTCGCGAGTGTCCTCGGTCCTACGGGATACGGACACGATGTAGATGGGATAACTCGAAGTGGGGCACGTTTGTCAGAGTGGAGCGAATCTCTCGAAAATCGACCAACGCCCAAAGCGTTCGATCGGCCGGCGCGCATTTTATGTCCGTTCTCCATATGTATATCAATCTATTCCTATTGGTACCTTCGAATCCACAAATACCCGTCTGTTCGAATCTGCGGAAAAACGAATTTCGTGCTTCTTTCGCCAAGGCACAAAAGTAGGGAAAAACTCGAATGCCAAATTCCCGGTATATCACTACCGATGGCGAGTGACGGATTATGTACCCGTCTTTCAAATATAGTCACCCACTTTTTGTATTTGTTATAAAAGAAAAAATCCGTAGGCTTTCTGTGTCCCTGCTCTCATTTTCTCGAATGATAAAAAAAATTCAATTAATCTGCTGTATTTCTAACTCGGACTCCTAGGGAAGTGCGGTTCGTAGTTTCAACAGTAATAACACGTAAATGTTGAAAATGTTGGAAATCACGGAAAATATCGAACAATTACTAACACAATCAACTGTTTTCAGGAGTGACTTCTGATTAATTAATTATTTGTTTCCAGGTCACGGCTTTATTTGAGAAATTCAAAATAGTTTCAATAGAAGCATAAATTTCGAAAAATAGTAGCAAAAGAGTGTCATGCATTTTTAAAAATATTTCAGCGAGTGATCAACTATTTTTGTAACCTGGTATTGAATATTCATCTCCCATAAAATCGGGTGAAATCCTTTCAAATATTTTGAAATACCCTGACAGGTTTGATATCCGTTGAAGCCTTTCAAGAATGCTTGAAATCTGTTGAAATCCTTCGAGATTTCTGCGAAACCGGTAAATGTTTTTAAATCTCTTGAAATCTTTAAAATACCTTAAAATCCTTCGAAAGCCCTTGAAATCTGATCATTTCTTTTGAGATTCCATGAATCTCTCCAATCTGGAGAAATGCCTGAAATCTTTTGAAAACTCCGCAATTCCTGAAATTTACAGAAATCCCGAAAAGTCCCTTGAAATTTAATTTTATATATTTTCTAAAGTTCTCTAGAAATCTGTTGGAATTTCTTGAAATCTTTTGAATACCATTGATATTCCTGGATACTCTTTTATGACCCTTTGAAATTTTCTGAAATCTACGTTATTCTTCAAAAATCCTTGAAATTTCTAAACTTCGTTAAATTCTTTGGAATTTTTTTAATCACATCAAATTAAATGGGGCCCTTCGAAATCACTTGAAATATTTTAAAATCACCTAAAAGTTCTAAAATTTATTGAAATCTTCGCAAGAAATTCTCGCTAAACATGCTGAAATCTATAATATCTTTCAAGATTCCTTAAAATATGATGAAATCTTTGAGATTCTCTGAAATCCCATAAAATTCCACAAAATCATATAAAGCTCTTTAAAGTCCCTTGTCGTCATTTAAAATAACCTTAAAACTGAAATCTCTAAATTAAAATCCTGCAAAATACCATGAAATCTATAATATCTTCAAAAATTTCTTATAAAATGATAAAATCTTTGAAATCCTCATGAGTTCTTTTAAATCCCACAAATGACATAAGACCCCTTAAAATTCCTTGAAATATTTTAAAAAGAATTCCACAAAACATTTTGAAACTTATAGTATCTTTCAAAATTACTTAGAAAATGATAGAATCTTTGAAATCCTGTGATATCCCATAAAATATCACAAAGTCAGATAAAGCCCTTCAAAATCCCTTGAAATCTTTCAAAGTTTCCTAAAAGCTTCGAAATCCCTCAAATTATTTGATATCCAATGAAATTTATTGAAAATTCTTGAATTTTGTTGAGATCCTCTGAATAATAAGGAAAACTTTCCAATTTTTTTACATTCCTTGAAATCTATAGAAAATTGTTATGATGTATAATCTTATGGAATCTTTTAATTTTTTTATTAATTGTAAAATTCCTTGCAATCTTCGAAATGCTTGAAATTTTCTGAAATATCACAAAATCATTTGAAATTCCCGATAAATTTTTAAATCTCTTAAAATTTTCTATAATCCTACGAAATTGTTTCAAATCTCATAAGATTCCTCAAAATGTTTCAAAATACATTATATTCTTCAAAATCCTATGAAATCGTTAAAATCCATTAAAACTTGTGAAATCCCTAGATGTCTTTCAAAATTCTGTACAACATCTTTAAATCTTTAATATCTTTAGAAATTCCTTTAAAAATGTTTTAATCCTTGAAATCCTTTCAGATCCCATAAAATCTCATGAAATCCATAGAAATACATTGAAATCCATAAAAGTCAGTTGGAATTTCATTCCATTTCATTAACTCCCTAAAGTTTTTTAGAATTCCTTTGAAATTTCCTGAAATCCTTAGAATTTATTGAAATCCTTCGATATCTTTGATGCCCTTTTGAAATCTCTTGAAATTTTTGTATTCTTCAAATTTATTGGAATATTGTAGAATATCCCAAAATATTTCAAATCCCTTGAAATCCATTGAAATTTTTTTCACCTTTAGAGTTCTTGGAGATCCTATTAAATCGCATAATTCTTGTGAAATCCCTACAGATCCCTTAAAATAATTTGAAATTTCGTGAATTATCTTCAAATCCGTAATTTCTCTTGGGGATGTTCTAGGTGTACAGTCAAGTTCAAAATTGCTTAATCTTTAAATTAATTCAAATCTTTAATTTATTTTTGTCAATTCAAATTTAATAAAAATCATACGACTTTTGCCTAAAGCGGAAGAAAATACACAAATATGCAAGTAACTACACTTGGATAAACAATTATGACTTCAACTATTTCTTTATTATTTACGCTTACATTTACATTCATATATTTGTTGTTACAATCAATGAGCTTTTTTGTTAATTTTATAAATCAAATTGAAGATTAAGTAATTTCGAACTTGGTGGTACACCTAGAACATTCTTATCATTTGTTTAAAAATTTTCAAAACTTTGAAATCCTTTGAAATTATTTGAAATTTAAAAAATCTTGAAATCTTTTGAAATTTAAATTTTTGAGATGACAGATATAATATTCAGGCAAAATGAAAAAAATGCATTAGCGATCAATTTAAGAAAATCGGAGCGTTAGTGTGATTTTTTCCAAAATAGTTGTAGTAAATTTGACGACCTACCGATACATTAAAAGACCAAACTTTTATTTTATTGTATGGTAAGATATTATAGAAAATAATTATTCAAAATATAAGCTTTTCTATATTTTTGACCTATATTTTATTTTTGTTTATGATCGATGTTGTAAAATTTTATGTCACTTTATTTACGACTTTTCAAATAATCCTTTCTCGCTATTCTATCGGATATGACTATAATCTAAGCTTCGACGACTTTTATGGGCCAAAGTTGGATAATTGTAAAAATCGAAGGTATTCATGAAATATCGCTTCTGAATTTTTATACCTCAAGACTCATCATGTTGTTTTTGGGTGTTTTCTTATGAATAATAGAGCAACGAAACTGGGATCAATATAGAGTCCAATTAATATGGATCAATAATGATTCAGACTGTTGATGTTATTGCGAAGAAAATTTATATGAAAGGTTTCATTAGGCTAATTCTGATTGTATTATGAACTAAAAAACTGTGCTGAAATATTTTCGTTTGAAATATTGATTCTTTTTTAAAGTTATCGAAATATTAGACCGAATTCATTTCAAATCGGGCAGGCAATTCACGTTCAAATCACAGAATAAATTGCCTATAATCTTTACAACTCTGAAAAAGTTCTAAAAAATATTTCTTGCAACCTTTTTTCTATCTCGCCTTATTTTCGAGATTTTCGCGAAAATATGTGCATATAAAATCCTTCAACATTAATTTTCTTCGCAACAATTCCAAAAATACCGAATTCAAAAAAAAAGTTTGATGTTAAAAATGTTGAAACTCTCAGATTACGTGCTTCTTTGTTTTTTATGATACCATAAAATTGTATTTTTGAGGAAAAATAAATTTTAAAGGATTTTGTACATATTTTGCAAGAATCTCGAAAATAACGCGAAACATAAAAAGTGTCAACAGACATTTTTCTATACATTTTTTTAGAGAAACAACTTTGTTTCTTTGACTTTTTCGCATCTTTTGTTGTTTCGGCAAGAGGAAAAAAACGGTTGGGCTTTTGAGTAAATTGACTACGAATATTTTTATAAAAACCGCCGCCGTTTTGTCAATTTTGAACGTTTTTAGTATTTTCCAATGGACTTTGAAAGCGAGCGGAAGATTCTTTCAGATTTAGACAGAAGAAGGTGAATTTCTACATAAGTTTAAAGATCACACCTTTAATAGAAATTTTGACCATTTATTGATAATCCGCGTTCTCATTTTTCAAAATTCAAATACTCATAACTTACCTTTGGAAAATAACAGATTTGAGTAGCAACTGATTCTGTGACTTGAGCATGGATTGCCTACTCGATTTGAAATGAATTCTGTCATTAGTAAATTTTATACCGATTGATAAAAAAATACATAAGTAGTCTTGGAGTTCACGATGTTCATTCAGTTCACACTTTTTCTAAAAATTAATGTTAACTCAATTTCAAAGAAACTTTCGAAGCAACATAAATGAAAATTTTCAGTTTTTGAATTTAATCCTCTCTTTTCGTTTAAACTACTCGATTTTTTCCGAAATATCAGGAAATCAGTAATGACATATAAAAAATAATAATTTATTGGTTTAGAACATTTGGATGAAATTGTTCATTTTTTCAAACAAATTAATGATTAAAGTGTTTCTTCAAAATTAAAGATACTTCAATAAATTATTTCTAATTTATTTCGTGCAGGATAAACGTAGACATAAGTTACAATTCTTCAAAACTCAAGAACAATAATAGTCGTTCATTTTATAAACTTCAATCAAAAAATACATATTTTAGTAATTTCATACTCCCGAGGTAATTTTTTTTCAAAAGAATTAACAAAGGATTGTTTGACCATAAATATTATTTATGATGCTTTGATACAGATAACAATTTTAGTTTTTTAAACAAATTTTATGAACGGATTGAAATTTTCGTCAGCTGTCAACAGATATATTTTCTTTTTTCAGTAGAACTAAAGATATAACAGACAGGGTCATTTCCAATTTCACAAAGCTGAAATTTTTTATAAAGTTGTTTATGAAATAAACAATTATCCAAATCTTTTTTTTATAAAATTCGTTTAAATAATAAACGAATATTGTCGTTCAAAACTTTTTAATTAATATGGTCCTTTCTGAGTCATCTACAGTAGATTCAGATAAAAAAAGACGTCTACCCGTTATAAAGTAGTCAAACAGTGAATTTTATCATACAATTTTTGATCAAATAAACAATTATGCATCACTGATGAAATATCGTAAGTAGGGTAATGAAACTAATCATCGGTGGAGATCTTATTGTTCACCCTTAGAAATTGGCTCCATTACCTGAGTGTACAACACAAACCGATCATAACTCATTTGGTTCTGGCTTGGTTTTCATGCTTCCCTTTGCATGACCGAAGTTTGGTGGGACTAAAAATATGAATGAACACTCCACCTCATAATGATTTAGCTGCTTAATTTGGACATGATTTTGTACTCATGGAATAAATTTATCGCATCAAGTTGTAGTTAGGTGTATACTTTTGTCAATGAATAATTTCAGGCGATGAATGGGAATTGGGTGTTCGGAATGCTGGAAGTGAAAACGATCTTAAAGAAAAGGAACTGCGGGATACAATGTGCGTAAGGAAGTTAGATATTTTGTGTGTACCGAAAACAAGAGAGAAAAGATGTCAAGTAAGAAACATAGAGAACGGACTCGAACTTTGGTCGGGAGTAGATAATAAATCATATGGTACCTAAGGAGTCGGTCTGTTTATGAGTGAGAGAGCATAACAACATATCGAAAAGTATGATTGTGTATCACCTAGATTACTATGGACTAGAATGTTAGTGAGAATCGGAAGACTATTCATTATAGCGTTCTATGCTCCAGTTGATGGTGACAAGAGAGATGTAAGAGATACGTTCTGGGACTAGTTAAATGATATATTAGGCACTTGCGATCCTGGTGAAAGAATAATTTTACTTGAAGATATAAATGGCTGGGTTGGTGCGCAACGCGGAGGTACCGAAAGGGTACTGGGCCATTTCGGAGATCCAAAAACGAACAGTAATGGGGAGAAATTGATTGGCTTATGCTTGAAAAAGGATTGTTCATTACAAACACTTGGTTCAGACATAAAGGGATCCACATGTCAACTTGGTGCGGAGGCGAAAGTCACAGTATTATTGACTGATTGACTGAAACGGAAGATTTTGGATACTAATGGGCCCGCGTGAAGAGATTTTCATAGTGGATTAGTATAATGGCTTTGCGAAGCTCTTCACCTGCGGTGATTGCTAGAGGGATTGATCAGCGACTTGTGTCGAAGCGGTGTTGTGGGACGAGTGTGTCTTTTGAATGAACAACACGCAACTTCTAAATTGATCCAAACCTATCCCTTCTCCCGCACATCCCTTACGTGCCCATACCACACAAAGTCCTTGATCCCCGGTAGTACTCGTATAACGAGGCTAGAACCGAAAGAGTTACGCTTACCCCGAAAGGGATTTGGCTTAAACGTATAATAACCATAAAAACCCCAGCACTAATTTAATGGAAGTTGATTTTGTTGAATAACGAAATTTGCGGGTTGTCAACTGACAACCATTTTAATTTGTTCACAAAACTGGTTTAAGCGATTAAAGTTGTTATCAGGTATCAAAGCATCGTGGAACATATTTATCATCAAATAATTTTCAATCAGTTCTGTTGGAAGAATGCGGTTTTAGAAAAAAGAAGTGGTCAAAATCTGTATTTGTTCGTCTTAATTTATAATATCAGGAATTGTTTTTAGTTCTAGAAAAATTATAATTTAGCATTGTTCTTATGTCAATCGTTACTTTGTTTTTAAACAGCTTTGTCTAGTTATCCTGGAAGATAGCGGGTACTGGGAAAGGGGATGGACTAGTCCCGAAACTTTGGGGCGAAAAATATTTAACTACTCATCCTGAATTTCGCGAGAATGAGATACTTCGTTCCTCAAAACATAAACAATTTCAGGAAAAGATTTTGAATTGCTGAATATTATTTTTAGCGAGGGTTGTTACTGATTTCCTAATTTTTCGAAAAAATATTGAGATGTTTAAAATAAATGGGAGATTTGAATCTCCCAAAATAAGAATGTGTTTCAAATCTACAATTCTTTTAAATCAAGTGGAATTAAGCGCCCCGATTCCAGAACGGGACATAACTCGGTAAAGTTGAGGGAAAGTTGGCCCCTGGCAACTAAAAAACGAAAATTAAAAATTTCATTTTTGAAGAAAGCATTCTTATAGGAAATTAGATGACGCATCTCTTTCGCCCCAGCAAAAAAGTTGTATCTATTATAGTTTTCGAGATAACCATAATAATAATGTTTTTTTCTGAAGTCGATTTGTAATTAATTTTTGGTCTCTCGCTCGTCGTCACATCTACAGTTCTTAGAATTTTTTGATGAAATTTGAAGACAATACTCTCCAAAGTATCTTTAGAATGGTGATATGAGCGAAAAGTTCATATCATTATTTATAACAAAAAAATTGTTTTCTAAGCCATTGCGAATTCAATTTCTTATAATCTTCGATCGCTTCGTTTATCGAGCGAAGTTTGAGCAAATATAAACTTCCTGTGGAGGACTTGTTTAGAAAACTATAAGGAATTTTTCTGTGAAACTTTTTTTCCAAAAATTGAATAGGTAAATAATTGCGAATGTAAAACTTGGAGCGCGCGATTCGTAACAATCCATGTCTATTAGACGGACGGAATTCACCTGCGTACCTACATTCGAGTCCGCCTGTATTCCTGACGCCTTCGAAAGTTTAGTTCGCGCACTCCAAGTTTTGCATCCGCAGTTTTTAACCTATTCAGTTTTTTGAAAAAAGGTTTTCACATAAAACTTTCTCATACTTTTCTCAACAACTTCTCCACAGGAAGTTTTCATTTCCTCAAACTTCGCTCGATAAACGAAGCGATCGAAGATTATGAGGAATTAAATTCGCAGTAGCCTAGAAAACAATTTTTAATTTTGTTATGAATAATCATATGAACCTTTCACTCATATTATCATTCTTAGGATACTTTGAAAAGTATTGCCTCCAATTTTCATGAAAAAATTCCAAAGACTGTAGATGTGACGACGAGAAAATTCTTAGAAATCTTTGCAATCCGTGGAAATCCTCCAGAATCCCTTGTAATCTGTTGAAAATTCTCACAAAAATCCCTTGTAATCTCTTTAAATTCAGTAAAATCGTTCGAAATATCTTTAAATCCTGTAGAATTTTATGAAATTCGACGAAATTTCAAAAAAACAAATCTTCAAATTTGAGCAATTGTCAGTATTCTATAGTTTAATTTCAAACCGGTAATAGCCAAAAGTCTTAATAGTATAACAGATGGAAAAAAAAACTACTGTCATTTTGTTAATTTTGTATATTTTTTCCATTTTCCATCAAATTTTGAGAGAAAGTTAAGCCCGCCTCAAAATAGTTATAAAAAGAAAGTTTAATAGTTCTATAACAATTACGTAACGATTATTACAAAACAGTTTCTACACACAGTTCTTGAATTATTATTATCATTCTTAATATTATTGTTATTATTATCATTATTATAGAATTATATCTCAGGCTTAAGATGGTTAAGCCCAATATGTCGAAGGTACTTTTTGAGTTTGATATTTGTACCAAACTGAATATTCTACATGAAGCTATCCCGGTTTTACATCATCAGATACGGATGCATTTTCGTTATGCAATCAAATGGTCTGATGAGAGTGATATGCATAATTTCACATATTGAGCATTCTGCTATAATTTTTACCCCACCATCCACCGGCTGGGTGGCAGTCAAGTGCATCATGGGGGGACCTACAGCTTAAGGTGGAATCCGAACCAACAGAACCTCGGTAAAAGTACATGGACAAGTTTTCAGAGGTACCGTTACAGGGATCGAATCCCGGACCTCTAGTAAGAAGTCCAAGCGCTTAACCACCTAAGCCACCAATTATTATTATTATCATTATTATTATTGTAGTTATTATTATAATTATCATTGTTGTTGTTGTTATTATTCATCTTTCGAATGCTTTTCTTTATAACTCCAAGAGAAGGATGCGTAACTATCGGGTCCATATTGAGTCACGTGCGGCATATCTCCCCTGCGGAATGTCACCCTTGCGGCATGTCTCACTTGCAGTATGTCTCCTTTGCGACGACTCTCCCCTGTGGAATGTCACCCTCGCTGCATGTCTCATTTTCAGCATGTCATCCCTCGTGCCATATCTTCCTTGCGATATTCTCCTTTGCGGCAAGTCTTTACTGCGACATGTCACCATTTCAGAATGTATACTTCGAGACATGTCACTCTCGCGGCAAGTCTTCTCCGCGGCAAATGTCCCTTACGGCATGTCACCCCTGTAGCATGTTCCCCTTGCAGCATGTCACCCCGCGACATGTCTTCTTTACAGCATGTCGCCCTTTTGACATGTATTATTTTCGGCAAATCTCCCCTGTCTCATGTCACCCTTGCGAAATGTCTTCCCTGTGGCATGTCTCCCATGCAACAAGTCTCCCTACGACATGCTACTCTTGCGTCATGTCACTCTTGCAGCACATATTCTTTGTAGCAAGTCTCCCTACGGTTTGTCTCCATCGTGGCATGTCTCCCTTGCGACATTTATGCCCTGCGGCATATATCACATGGAGCAAGTCTCTTTATGGCATTTCGTCTCTACGGAATTTCACCCGTGCAGCATGTCTCCCCTGCGACACGTCTTCCAGTTGGAACGTTTTCCATGTCGCGAGATTTCCTACAGCATGTCTCGCTTGTGGCATCCCTCCCCAGCACATTTCTAATTTTGCGGCAGGCCCTTAGAACCTAATTGTCACGCCTGCGGCTTGTCTCCCTAGCTGCCGAGACTTGCCGCAAGGGAGACGTGCCGCAGGAGGGACTTGCTGCATGTGACTTGATATGCACCCCAACTGTCAAATAGCTGCTTCCGCGCCAATATAAACGTGTTAGTTTGCAGGGCAACCACTCATATAACCTTGAATTAATGCTTCGCTGATGAAGATACGGCGAACCATGTTAGTTCGCAGGTGTTTCTTCAAATACGAACCGTCTGAAAACGCCTCCATAGGAGGTGGTGACGATAAATTGTCGAATATGTTCATGCATACGCATGCATGCGGTAATGGAATAAAAATCAGAAATGAAATGTACTTTCTCTTTATTTGTAAGGCAGAAGAATATCGTTGTAAACCGAATTATAATGAAGGTAGATAACGCCTAGACGTGTGCATTCTGTTGGATCGAACGTGATAGTTTCGACTCGACAGGCCTCAGAATCGAAGCGGAAAAGGAAACAATCCGATTTTGCCTGCGTTGAATTCGAAAAACCGACATTCGTCGCGCGACTGATCGAATCGAAATTCGACGCGCGTCAAATGGTATCGGACTTTTTTCAATCCATCGGCCGCATATCGAATATCGGAAACTCGACACTCGTCGCGCGGCCGACCGAATCGAAAAAAATCCGCTCGGATCGGCCGGGCGTCGAGTTTCGGAAAACGGACATTCGACACGCGCCACATGGGATCGAATTTCTTCGAATCAATCGGCCGCATGTCGAATGTCGGAATATCGACATCCATCGCGCATCTGGTTAAATCGAAAAAATCCGGTCTAATCGGCCAGGCGTCGAATGTCGGAAAAACCGACATTTGACGCGCACCAAATGGAATCGGATTTTTTCTAATCGATCGGCCGTGTGTCGAATGTCGGAAAGTCGACACTTGTCGCGCGGCCGACCGAATCGGAAAAAATTTGCTTGGATCGGCCGGGCATCGAGTTTCGGAAAACGGACATTCGACACGCGCCACACGGGATCGGATTTCTTCGAATCAATCAGCCGCATGTCGAATGTCGGAATATCGACATTCATCGCGCATCTGATTAAATCGAAAAAATCCGGTCTAATCGGCCAGGCGTCGAATGTCGGAAAAGCCGACATACGACGCGCGTCAAATGGTATCTGATTCTTTCCAATCTATGGGCCGCATATCGAATGTCGGAAACTCGACACTCGTCGCGCGGCCGACCGAATCGAAAAAAATCCGCTCGGATCGGCCGGGCGTCGAGTTTCAGAAAACGGACATTTGACACGCGCCACACGGGATCGGATTTCTTCGAATCAATCGGCCGCATGTCGAATGTCGAAATATTGACACTCATCGCGCATCTGATTAAATCGAAAAAATCCGATCTAATCGGCCAGGCGTCGAATGTCGGAAAAGCCGACATTTGACGCTCGCCAAATGGGATCGGATTTTTTCGAATCGATCGGCCGTGTGTCGAATGTCGGAAAGTCGACACTTGTCGCGCGGCTGATCGAATCGAAAAAAATGCGATTTGATCGGCCGGGCGTCGAATGTTGGAAAACCGACTTACGACGCGCACCACATGGGATCGAATTTTTCGAAACGATCAACCAAGCGTCGAACATCGAATATTCTCAACCGAATATTTAGCTCTAGTGGCACATGACGAAAATTTTATCAGCTTTCGTCCTATTATACTGACACTCGACTACATTTGTGCTTCATTATTATAAAAATTAAACATTGAGAACGTTAGTACCTGCTGATGGGCATACTGAAATATTTTTCAGCAGTAGTGCAGGGCCCGATTACATAACTTTTTTTCTTTCACTTTCACTTCCACTCTTTGAAGTTGTTGGAAATCCTATAAAATCGCGTATTTATAAAAAACACAACTGTGATGCTAGCTAAATCTTTGCAGATCTTATGCATTCAAATATCTTATTATATTTAAAGAAAACAATATAATCGTTATCCATTGTACAAATTGTTCAACTTAAGAAGATCTACAAATTTTCTTAAAACTATTTTTCAATACAACGTACATTTTTTGTTTTAATCGTGAACAATAACATAAAAAATACGGAATATGAATTATCGGGAAAACGACACAAGATACAACAAAATATTTAATAACAACATTTTTTCCAAAAAGGGTCCACAAACTCCTCATTGACCATTTTTTCATAGGATGGGCAGTTTTCGTTTTAATCGTAAAAATATGCTATTGAAAATAGAAAGATCAGATTTATGGGAAAACGACACAAAATACAATAAAATGTTTAACGACATAATTTCCAACTTGAAGCCGAAGTCCCATCAATTGATTAGACTTTAATTTTAGCATATTTCAAACTGAAAATAAAACAAAATAAATGCACTTATGATTACATATATTCATAACATGGTTCATGTAAAATTCACTTAATACTAAAATTAATATTTTCAATAATGACATTCGGCGAGCACCCGATCGAATTTGAAAAAATCTGTTTAGATCGGGTGCTCATCAAATGTAGTTTTTTCAACATTTGACGGACAGCTGATCGGTTCAAAAAAATCCGATCCCATCTGACGCACGTCGAATGTCGGTTTTCCGACATTCGATGCCCGGATGATCGGATAGAAAAAAATCCGAACCTATCTGGCGCTCAGCGAATGGCGGTTTTCTGACATTTGACGCTCGCCTGATCAATTTGAAAGAAATCTGATCCCATCTGGCGCGCGTCGAATGTCGGTTTTCCGATACTTGACACCTGGCTGATCGAATTGAAAAAAAAAATTCAATCCCACCTGGCGCGCATCGAATGTCGGTTTTCCGACATTCGATACCTGGCCAATCGAATTGAAAAAAATCCGATCCCACCCGGCGCGCATCGAATGAAGGTTTTCGACATTGGACGCGCGCTTGATGGGATCGAATTTTTTTTGAATCGATAGGCTGCGTGTCGCTCGTTTAAAAATCCGACATTTGATTCACGTCAAAATAGCTTTAAAATCGGACCGAATTATTTTGCACACACATCTAGTAATGACCGATCAGAGCACCCGACTGGAAATCGGAAGACCTGGGGTTGATTCCTGGCGAAGCGAAAGGTTTTTTTTTCATAGAAAAATTCAAATCAATTTTGACCAAAAGAATTGAAAGGATATCGATAAATGAGTCCGAAATTATCCCCAAAAAATGTTGTCTAGCTTAAGACAAAGTGGGTGAAATCAGGTACAGAAAATCGACACCCATAAATTTTCACCTATTCACAATATTTTATTTTATTTATTCACAATGAAACGAGAATGTAAACTGCGAGATATCACTGTTGTAACATTCCTTATTTTCAAAAAATATTGTGCGTTGACGCCATAGATAGTATTTCTCTCCTACGTCACTCTAGCTAGGAGATGTGTACCAACATTTCTTTTTGCCCCTCTTATTTCTATTCTGATTCTCAAAAGTAGGTGCTTTCTCAGATGTATTTCTTGAAAGCTTGTCTTGTCAATGCAGCTCTGAGAGAAAAATATCCCGTCATTTTTGTATTGACAGATATATTCAGTTACACGTTTTCCTCTGGATCGAGAAAGCAACTGTCTCTTAATGAATTTGAATTTCAACAGTAGCTTTTTAAACAAAACAAGATATCTCTAACAATATTGCTATTTCGAATGTTGGCTCCAACAGGGGCCCACGTGGGCCATCTATAGGGGAAAACCCACAAGGGTCCTTGTAGGGGGCCCTATTCGTTTGCCCTCATGGTCTAACGGTTAAAATTTCTAGTTCAAGGGGTTAATATTTTTTTGACATTATAAATTTTGATGTTTGATTAGTTCAGACAAAGAGAAAATGAATTTTTGTTGAAAATTTGATGACATTGTCTGGGAAGTTGAGCTTTAAATTTCATATATTCGACGAAGGTCCTGCTTGTTACTCTCTTGCCTCAGTTTACAATAATCAAACGATTTTATTTTGGGAAATTCTCTTTCGTGTCAAATAGAAACAATATCTCATTCAAATGTGCAGTTACTGAAAGCACAGATAACTTCAACAAATTTTGATACGCTAGCTGAGTGTTTGTCTGAAAAAAGTTATAAAACAAGTGGTAAGTTGGTCAAAAGGAAAAACGGAAGTCTGATAAGATACTGGTCATGAATTCAAGTCCTGGTCGAGGCGCTCATATTTTTATTATTTTTTTATTTTTTTGAATTTTCATACATATTTACAATACATATACATTTACTGAAATATGCTTAAAAATGATGAGGAGACAATTATTAGAATTTTTTTTATTAATTTTAAATTTACCATCGGGGTCCTTGCGAGGGGCCCACGAGGGCCTCTCGAGGGAGATCTCGAAGAAAGCCCGTGTTGGATCCTCATAGATTAGCATGCCGTTTCCATGTGGGGCCACGCCCGGATTGCCCTCATGGGCCCCTCATGGCCTGTGGGCAATCCATGAGGCCCCCCGGGGGCCCACTTCATTGTTCCACATGGGATCACGTAATTATTTTTAATTTATTAAAATATAATTTTTCATTTATTTGAATCTTTATATGCTCACAGGATGTTACTCGCTAGAAAAAATTCCTTCTTTTTTCCTTTTGTTTTGTTTTACTTTTAGTGAACTGAGTTTCAGAAACAGATGAATGCCTCTAAGGTAAAGATCCAATCTTAGCATTGCAGACTCTGCTCGTGCATTGTAGCGTTTACAATTGTGATTCTGTGACCTGGATGTAGCTTTTCTCCACATTTTTTCCTTTTTTTAATATGTGTACTATTCTGATTTTAGTGGCTGCTCTTAGGCTGTTTCCTCGCTTTTGCTTTTTATTCTCGAAATTATTTTTCAGGAACTCAGGTTTTATTACATTTAAAAAAATTTTTTGTTCTTCATTTTTCAGAGGTCGTGTAACGTTGAACGACTTCCGGGACTTTAACAAGGCTTCATATTTACAGGTTGACCACGGATCGGAAATCCGGAAAATGAGGAAAATTGTTCGAGACCGGGAAAAAACGGGAAATTACAGTTAGATTAGTTTTATACCATATCATTTGATTTACAAAGTCTGGATTTGACAATTTTGGTATTTGTGCATAAATTTTTAATAGTTCAATTCGGAATGTTCATCATTTGAAAATGAATGATTCATCAGTCGTGTGTCACCTTCTCAGTCTTCGAAGAATTCAAAATTTAATAATTTTGAAGTGAAATATACGAAAGTGTTTGGTTTCGATTGTAAATTTCTGGAAATGGTTTACACTAGAAATAAAGGCTTTAATTTGTAAAGAATTTTTAATTAATAACATATCAAAATTAAATAATTTTGGGTCAGCACTTAATAAATTAGATGATTTCAAATTTATTTTGTTTAAAATTCAACCTTTTAATACTTGAACGATTATAATTTCACTACTTCGAATAGACTGGAGATTTGGATTTCAAATAGAAAGCGTTTGAAGTTGTACACTTTTAAATTGAAGCAATGAAAACTGTTTAGTTTTCAATTTAAATTGTTCAGAATCGTACAATTTTCAACTAAAGGCCTTAATAGTTAAATAATTGAAAAGAAAACTTTCATATTTGAATAATATTAGATTAAACACTTATGAATGATACAATTTTCAGTGTTTCTTCATTAATCCGTCAAATTTTGAGTGCCCTGAATGTAAAACTACTCCTGTTTGAAATTTTCAATTTTTAACAAGCTCGGTTTGATAATGTCCAATTCGAATTATTTTTCTGTTTTGAAACATGGAAATAAAAATTGTTCAATGTTCATTTTTTTTCCATTTTAAAATTTAATCAATTTAAATACTTTCCATTTAGACATTTTTCAATTTTTAAAATTGCAAACTTAGGGTCCTCATCAAGTCACATGAGACATGTCCACCTTGCGGCATGTCTTCTTCATGGCATGTCTGCCGATGGCATATCTCCTCACAAGATTGCCAATTTTGCGACAAGTCTCCCGAACCCGATTGTCAGACGTGCTGCTTGTCTCCCAAGCCGCAAGCCCCCCTGCGACATGTCTTCATCAAGACAAATTTTAATCTTCCTCAAAAGTGGCGGAGGTGCGCCAAGTCTCCCGGAACCAATTGCCTCATCTGCGGCTTGTCTTTCCAGCCGCATGTCTTCCTGCGGCATTTCTCGTTTCAAGAAGAAATTAAAGTCTCCCTCCAAAGCGGTAAAAGTGCGGCAACTTTCTAAAATCCAACTGCTACATCTGCGCTTTGTCTCCCCAGCCGCAAGCCACCCTGCGGCATCTGTTGAACAAAAAAAGTTCCAAGTCTTCCTCCAACGTGAAAAAAGTGCAGCAATCCTCCCGAATCCAATTTGCCACATGTGCGGCTTGTATCCCCAACTTCAAGCGTTCCTGCGGCATTTCTCCCCCAAGAAAATTGTTAAGTCTTCCAAAAAGCTGGGAGGCTTGCGACTGGGGAGACAATCCACCGATATAACAATTGATTTCGGGAGACTTGCCATACATTTGCCACATTGGAGGAAGGCTTCCATTTTTTCTTGGAGAGAAAGATGCCGCACGAAGATTTGCGACTGAGGAGACAAGCCGCAAGGGAGAAATGCCGCATGTGACTTGATATGGACCTCAAATTTATGCAATATTGAACTTTCCGTTAAGAAGTTGTTCAATTTCAAATGTGTGATTTTCTATTTTAAACACTTCATATTTAAAATTATTGCGCCCTAGACTTGTCAACTTAGAGGTTTTTTCCCGAAGACTTCAAATTGAAAATGATTGAGTTTGAATTTGAAAATTAAAATAACAGGGAAAATTTGTTGGAAATTGGAAAATAAACACTCTCTGGGACAACTTTTACACTTGACTGACAGATTTCAGAAGTCCACCCTTAATATAATAATTAATGATGTTTGCAAGCCAACTAAAGAATTGAAAAATTAAATTTTTTCTTGGAAATGAAAATAGCAGCAATACTACCTATCAACGTGATTGACTATTTTTACAATTTTTTAAATTTTTTAAATTTCAAAGTGGTTTCAGTGGTTATACAACAGTCGCGATGAAGTGAGAGAATTATGACACGAAAAAATTAATGAATTATTACAAGATTGGGACACTTGTGTTCCGCGAAATGAAGATACTTCAAAAAAAGTTGCAAGACAAGTAACAAAGTTAGTTAAAAAATGGAAATCAGCAGAATACATAAATGAACTTACTGCGAAAGATCTTAAGATATATCACGCTAATCCCTCCAGATTGTATGATCTACCGAAAATTCATGAAAGTATGTATGTATGTATGTATGTATGTATGTATGTATGTATGTATGTATGTATGTATGTATGTATGTATGTATGTATGTGTGTATGCAGGCAGTACGACTTCAGATTCAGCATGTTCATAAAAAACATTATTTCGAAGAATATTGAAGCTCCTGATTCGAGTGTGATTAACAGCTTCGATAAAGTGAATAAAATGCGAAACGTTAGGCTTCCAGAAAATCACGCGTTCGTATCATTAGACGTCGTATCGCTTTTCAGTAACGTGCTGTATGGCTTTCAGTAACGCGCTGTAAGAAATGGCAGTTTCGGCGGTTCACAGCAGGTGGAATCAAATTTGCGCTAAAAAAGAATCCGTGGAAAAGTTTTGAGGAAAGACTTAGATTATGGCCTAATATCACTGATTTTAATTTTGTGAGTCAAACGTATTTTCAAAAAAAAAGGATTACCAATGGGTTGCACACTTTCACCAATTTTAGCAAATGTAGTGATGGACGATTTAGAGAAACATGTTTTACCAAAAATAGGTTTCTAGGTACCTCTGTATTTCTGGTATGTAGATGATATCTTAGTGGCGCTTCCGGAAGACAAAGCAGAAGGCGTTCTACAAGTTTTGAATTCGAACGATTTTGATATTATATTCACACGAAAGCGAGAAGAAAACAGCGATAAACTTCTTGAATGTTACTTTTTAAAGAAATGATAAGCAAAACGTATATTGTTATTGGTGTCGAACACCTACATGGTCCAGCAGATGCTTGAATTTTTATTTAAGCCCCGTCCGAAAATACAAAGAGAGTGTGATTCATAATATGGTAGACAGAGCGATTCTGCTTTTCGATAAACAATTTCATCAGGGTAATTTGTGACTGGTAGAGGACAACCTTCATGACAACTTTTGTCCGCAAGAATTCGTTAGAGAAATCATCAATCTCAGATTTAATATTTTAGCACGAACAGAACATCCTAGAATTGATCAAGTAGTTCCAAATGTGGAAATTAGGTCTTTTATTAGTATTCCGTACGTGGAAGTTACCCGAGTGAATCCTCATAACCTCTCCATGTAAAAATACTTTGTCTTGGTTTTGTCTCCAAGACGTTCCATTTTGTCTGCAAGACATTGAAGTTTGGTTCCGTCTCATAAGCTAGACTTGCTAGACATCAAATTTTTGTCTTGGGTTCATGGTGATAGCTCTCAGTGAGGTGCATTCAGCAAGAGGAACGGAACTTGTCTCAAGACATAAAGATTTCTGTTATGTCTTGGCCAAAGGGCAATAAAGAAGGGACCAGATGATCTAGACTTAAATTTTTTAACGATTTTTTTTGTTTGATTTTCAAAATAGCTATTTGAAAGTAAAAAGATCAGAATGTGTGGATCTTCACGGCCATAGCCATCTAAATTTGCTTCAAAAAGATTAATATTGTTGTTTTCTATAAGGATCTTCTAAACTGTAAGAAATACTGAAAGAGCGGACAACATTTTCGGAATTTTCGCCAAACAAGTGTAATAGTAACAATAAAAGAAATGAAATGGATTCATGCAATATGCAAATTGTATAATAAATTCACAAAATTGTTCAAACATAAATAAGGATTAGCTTTCTTGGCGGTATAAGGAAGGCCCTTTTCGCCAGGGCAGGTAGGCAATGAAAACCTTTTTCCTGGTTCAAGGGATAAATAGAGTCTGGCTCCGTCTCATAAGCCAGATTTCCCAGACGTCTTTAACAGAGCGCGCTCACTAAACACACTGTACAGAACGATCACTTATTCGACTATGCAAACGCATAAATTCTAGCGAATGAGGGCCATTATCATAAACGTCGGGGACTTAAAATGTATCACATAGCTGGTAACGATCATCCGGTTACGAGGGGCAAGTAAAAAGTAAGGTTGCCACATTTTTTTCAGGTGTAAGACATTTTTTATTGAAATTGCAAATTACACCATCTGAAAGCTTGGTCTCTTAGCTA
>JAUMHM010000087.1:11860689-11875773 GCA_032362435.1 Melikaiella ostensackeni | reverse complement strand
AACAATCCTGTCGTTCAGAATAGCTGTAAAGATCTTATACAGCGTGTTCAGACAAGTTATTGGCCTGTAGTTCTTTGAGTTGGACAAGTCGCCTTTCTTCGGTAGGAGTACCGTGCGTCCTAACGGTATTCTGGGTTTGCAGAGTATTGTTATGAGGTTGTGAATCTATCCTGGAGTTTTCTGAAGGTAATTTGTCAGTCTTTTTTTGATTTCAAAGGACGAGTATCTTGACCGTTTTGTTCGACGACTCGTTCGATTTGTTTTGTTAAAAATGCTGTGGATGGTTTTTAAGGGTTGAAGTTGGCTGCACAACTTTGCGAAAATTGAGACGAAAAGATTGAGCCTATATGAAGTTGATTTTAGATAATGTAGGGGCCAGCGATATACTTTGCTGGCCCCGCCTATGTGTTTTGGAGGATCATTTATCATTACTCTTCAAAATTTTCGTGGGAGGTACTTTTCCAATGTTAGGGATTATTTTGTTTGATTAGTTTTGGGTGTTTTGGAGAGTTTAAAAATAGCCGAAAATTGTGATATGTTTATATTTTGGTCTTATGCATAATTTATTTTAAATGTAGTTTTTAGATGACAGGGGTGTTTTTTTGGAAATTAACTTCTGCATTTTTCAAGAGCACAAAAAAGCCAAAAATTCTCTGTATGTTCGATTTTTTCAATTTCTTCAATTCACTGCATTGGATGTGCTGGCGGCCAGCATATCCACTCGTACGTCGGTTTCTGGGAGAAAAATAAAAGAGCCCAAAAATCGGCATCAGTGTTCAAAAATAGCCTAGAAATAGCCCGAAATTCCAGCATCAGGAAAAGTTTCAAAGTCCATTATGGATGTGCTAGTGGAACGGACTTTAGATTTTTTTACGACAGGAGTACCAGTCATTTTTGTGTTCTTAAATTAGTTATATCTTTCCTCTCAACTTTTTCGTCGTTATAAATTTTTTCATCTGTTTGTGTAATTTCATGAGTATATTACTCTATGAAAGAATATTCTGTGAATTAGTTCTTTAAGCTTAAATTGATTTACCTTTCACAGTGGTAAGATAAATCATTTTGCCAGTTAATAATGGTAAAGAAAAGGCTTTAATCTATTCTCTTCTGTTTCCTCTCTTGTACGTTGATTTTTTTTTCATCTACAATGTTAATTTTCGTAACAGGTAAGGTAGATCTAAACATTTTACATTCAACATTGAATAGATTTTCAAGTTACATATAGGATTAGATCTCATACATGTTTTACAATTTTTTTCTCATAAAAACCAATTATCACAGTGACAATCTACAACAAAGTTGCCGACTTCATATCTTGTTTAATTCGAAAATATTCGCCTTTTTACTACTTGACTTCAGGTAAATCTTATTGCTTATTCATACGTTTTGAATTCTCCTATAGCTCGACTTTACAACTCCATGTTTTCAAAGACCTTAATTCGACTTCTCACTTTTTATACGTGAAATATCAGTGTCGAAAATAAAAATTCAATAAACGAAATTTTTAAAATGAAAGTTAGAAACAGAAAACTCAATTTCCAGTTATCTAGATTATGATTTTATGAATATTTCACGCATACTTGGGATATCTATACCTCTCTGAAAAAAAGTTTTTCGATCCCTGCAAAAAAGCTCCATCTGAAAATAAATTATCCTCACCGGATATACAGGTATGAATTGACTATAAAATGACATTTATTATTGACTCATCTAACTGTCAAAATACTTTTTCAAAGCATACGTTTAACTTATTAGTATTTCATTAAACTAATATATGTGTATATAAGCCCCCTGGGTACAAAAACTGAGGCATCCGGGCATTTTCGAAATTCGAAATACTGCTTTTCAGAAAAAACTTGTTTCATGTTGGTGAGTGCCACAAGCCCTGGTGCTGGACTTTTTCTTCGAACATGGAGTTAACATATCTCTGTGGTCACTTTTACGACATAAAAGTAGGTGTCATATTACCAGACAAAGCATAGATTGAAGTATGATTAATATTTTTTTGCGTTTTTCAACTTTTTCCTCGAGTGGACCCGGTGTTTCGTCATCTGCCGCGGACTAAGTGAAGTGCCTGATGAATTAAAAGATGTTATGAATTTAATATCACGTGTGGAACTTTTTGTCACGGGGCGATCCCGGTTTATATCATTAGTCATGGATGCATTTTTGTCATGAAATCAAGTGAACTCATGAGAGTGATATGCTTAATTTAACCTATTTGGCTGTCTGACAGCCAAGTGCATTATAGAAGAACCAACAGCTTAAAGTGAAATCCGAACCTCTAGAACCTCAGTAAATGGAAATGGCAAAATTTTCAGAATTACTGGCTCAGGGATCGAACCCCGGACATCTAGTAGGAAGAAAGAGCGCTCAATCACCTGAGCCACCGGGGCTACTCTGTTCATATATTATTATAGAAAATGTTGAATTATTAAATTTAACTTAATTATTAGGTTATTAAATTCATTATTATTATAATGGCCCACATCCTCTCACAGGTACTCATGACCTGGTACTTCGCTGCCAAACACGGTCGCGAACGCGGCAAGTGCTCTAGTAGATTCGCTGGTGACAGTCGCTGTTTGCAGGTTCATCCTGCTTGCGCATTCGTTAAACTTGCATGGCATGATCCAAAGGTTGAATTACAAGAGGATAGATCTTATATATCCTAGGGATTTCGAGTAAATGCTCGTGGGGTACTGAGGGAGACGCCTGTTGACAATCGATATAGGCCACGTACAGATTGCGTTGATGATGTTTCGCATGAAGTACGACCGCAGTATCAAACGCCATCAAATCCCTGCAAATACGCGAACCTCGACAACAACCCTCCTGTTCTCCTGTGAGAACGCTGTTCTCTTCACAATATTTGTATATGAAATCGGACATAATGGCCGTGAGACATTTGTAGATGGTTGAAAGGCAGGCAAGTCGTCGGTAGTCTCTAGGACTACTGGCACCTGCCTGTTAGTGTATCATGTACGTGACTCCTTCTGTCATGAAAGAGCGCATAAGTTCCGGAACACCAAGTTGGCTTGGAAAGCACTCGCTAGGGCGGAATGCAGAGCCACTCTAGTTACTTGTACCAGAAGCTTTGGAGTGTGCACCTTCTCCGGACTGTGCGCCTTCCAATTCTTAGAAATCTCCAGGATGTAAGTGACGTCAAAAGCTGGGATAGATGAATTATTTATCACAGGCAACCGTAAAAATCTGCACTCTTTTAGAGGGAGCCATGTATTGTCCAGGTGGCATTTAGGTTATCATTTTGCCTATCAGGAAGCTTGTGGTAAAAGTGCTTTTCGTATACCGAGATGGTCCTGTTCTTATTTCTTTTTGCGTTAGCCCTCTTAGAGTGACGCAGTCGCGCAGACAGGACCAGAGCCTCTTTTCAAGATTGCAATCACTTCGTCTATTCCGTAGATATTCTTTTACGGGTATTAAGATTATTTTTTTGCGTTTCCTAACTTTTTTCGAGTGAACCCGGTGTTTCATCATTAGCTACGGACTAAGTCAAGTGCCTCATGAGTTAAAGATATTATGAACTTAATACGATGTTATGTAATATATTAGTAGATTCTTCAATCACCTTCAGAACGACAGACAGACATTATCGTAAAAACTATTTTTTCTTACTCAGGGGGTCTCAATACGTTCGATAATTGACGAAGACTGTACAAGTCTAAGTTCACATGACTCTAAGACATTCCACCATAAATTATGAGAATGTAAAAATGCCTTCAACATTCTTTGTATAATCCACGATAAAGTAGAAATTAAGCTTTAAATACTTCAAGGCCGATAAGAGAGTTCTAGATATTGTTAGATTCATTTGAAATTTATACTACATCATCTTTTATTCAAAAGGAATAGATATATTCGAGTGCACCTCGCATTTGTTTATTTTCAATTTTTTGGTTAGG
Organism: Melikaiella ostensackeni; assembly: GCA_032362435.1. Lineage (NCBI taxonomy): Eukaryota > Metazoa > Arthropoda > Insecta > Hymenoptera > Cynipidae > Melikaiella > Melikaiella ostensackeni. The sequence continues at coordinate 11,871,850 of JAUMHM010000087.1, read as the reverse complement.
TATTTCATTTTCTGTAAGGCTATATAAATTAAAAATGAGACCGTTTGATTTTGTACAATGAATTTTTCTATTTTTTGTTCTCTATTTTTCAAGATGTTCATCATTTATATGATCTCTATACAAATAATGGTAAACAAATTAAATAATTCAGTTATGCTCACCTCAGCAACCTAGGCTATCCAACCGTTTTACACTAAATTTTAATGATAATTCTGTAGCAACATATTCTCGATATATATTGCATGTATTACAATATCTTGAATAGATTTCATCGGTAATATGTTATCACAGAATTTCCGTTAAAATTTTGTGAAAATAGGTTGAATAGATTAGTCTCTGGAGTTGAGCACAGGCGAAAATATAAATGTTTTTAAGTAAAATATCTGAAGGTCCGATGGGTAATAAATCTTGTAGACATAAAAAATTGTAAGGTCTAAAATAAACAGTTTCCGTCATTCCACTCTTTGGAATGAAAACAGATAAGGCTCTGTAATCAGATACTGGTTTGTATATAAGTGAATGTATTCAAAAAAAATTTCAGTTAACGTTCACGAACACCATTAAAAGTTAGTTTTCAGTTTTCCATCGTGATCTGTATCTTAAGAAAATGAAGATGAACATTCTACTCTTTACCTGCATGGTTTTCATTGATATCACCAGTAAGTGTAATGTAATATAATATTTGAAGTTTCTAGTATTACGGAATTCTTCATAAGATTACCCAGTCAAGTATGTAGCTAGGGCTTGTATTACGGAATTTTCCATACCACTAATAGCCTTATCTGTATTAAGTTTGATGATAATTAATATTAATAATATTGAATAATACGTAAATTACTTTCTTGTATTATACATAGAAGAAGAACAGAGATAAAGAATATTACAGAACTTTCCGGAATTTTAACCCCAGGCGGAAAACTCTACAATACATAAGCTGACATCAGAATTTTCAATATTCAAAATGGAGCTCCCTCACGTCTGTTCAGAACAAAGTTTCACTTAAAAATGCAGGCTCAAGCTCGTATCCAAGAAATTATGTCATGCTGATGCCTCCAAAGTACTTTTATCAAATATGGAAGAAAAATCAATGAGTCATGTTTTAAAATAACTCGATATTTGTTGTTTTTTGATCAATTTCTGTGATTTTTTCAAAAGGAACAAGTGAGAAGAAAATTTTTCTCTGCTGAGAGGAAAAAAGATCCAAAGAAAGATCGTATGTGTTTAGGTATGTACACTACGTACAGTCAATCTCAAAACTCACCAACTTTTCTAATGATTTATAAAATCGTCAAAAATATATCAATTTTTAATTGCTGGGAATTTTAAAGGAGACGCCTAAGCTTACTTTAGAAAAAAACAGTTCAGGTTAAAATTGTTTATCTAACAATAGTTGTTTGGATTTGCAGTAATTTTTTTCTCTTTAGGGAAGAGTTGAAATTTATATTGAATCCGAATGATCAAGGGCTCACTTTAGTCTTTGAAGGATTCCCTGCAACTATACTTGGAGGTGTTTTATTAAAAAAATAATAATTTAGAAGTCATTAAATTATTACTGCTATAAATAATTATAGCTTCTGTTTATTTTAATGAACCTCATCACATAAGACTGAATAAGAACCATGAAAAGGTATTCATAAACTCTCCTAAAACTTGAAATTATATTTTGAAAAGTACCACCGCATTTGTACCTGTCATTCTATATTTTGTATGCAGACGATTTATTTTATTTTTTGTACTATTCCTTTGCGAAAAACAAATTCTCTCGATGGACCAGCTTGATTTATCACCCATATTATTATTCGAATTTCAATTTTCAATAGACTTTCTACATGTGCGAGCTTGCTTTGATAAATAAATCATGTGAATATAACCATTACGGTCGAAATGTCGAAATCGAGCGACATACTTTTCAAGCTCTTAACTTTGTTTGGATTGAAGAACAGACAGCTTTTCTTGAATGAACTTGAGTTTGGCTTAATTATCTTAAAATTCTTTCGTTCTTCTATGACCTTATCTTTTATTGACATACAGTTTAAGCATGAAGAGCAGAAGAATATGTATGTAGACCGGGACAAGCTGACTCAATTGAAAATCCAATATTTAAACTGCAATTACATTTGATCGAGAATATAAATCTATTGAAACCTGTTTGTACAGTATACCTCAGTTCATAATACAAACTTCGAAATCATAATCCCTTTGGTATTTACTATAATTACTAAGATATCTAGCTTACTATGAGAGACTATAATTTCTATTCTATATGAGCCAGAATTAATTTTAGTTTAGTCTTAAGGATAACTTACAGATAATTTGAAGACAATTTTGAAAATTTTCATTTTTATGTCACAAAACTAGATGCAATGCGAGATGGAAGTGTAGGCCATCCACCAAGCCAATATATTACGACTCTTACTCCTCGAAGCCGCATTTACTTGGTGATGCAGAACGCCGAATATGTTGAATTTGGATTTCTTAACGTCACTAATATAACTCCTCTGTGGATGTGTTATTCAGGAGACCCTCGAGCACCAGAGCGCGCTTATGTATCATTGAAACATGCGTCTCCATACAATCTTTTCACTGCAAGTCTCGAGCTTGCTGACCCTATTAAACATTTTGACAATAGTCAAGATTCTCACTGTTGGATAAGAGATGGCCACAACGTTTATCATGCAACTCTAACTGATAAGGATAGGAGACCGCTATTTGTTAACCCAGACTTAGTGCATGTAAGGATTAATCTACGCAATCCTAAATTCTATTTGGTTTGGACGGGAGTACTAAAACGATATGGAGGTACTCCTCCTGAATGGGTTCTATGAGAAAACTGGGCTTTAGAAATGTATGCGAACGCCCAAGCATTACGTCATATAATTCCCTGCGAAATTTCATCTACTCCGCCGCCCCCTTATATGTAACGCGGTTTTCCGACTTTTCCGGTAGTTCTTGAAGCAGAAAATGATGTAAAAATGATTTCATCATAATTATTTGAGTTTAAATTTTTTTGAATGCCTTACATAATACGCGTATGTAAATTCTTTCTTCGTTGTAATCTGAATTTCTGACCGATGACGACGTTTCTGATGTAATTGCGTACGTTACTCATGCTAAAATTAGTTATTATTATTCTAGACTTAATATTTGAAAAGTTCATTTTAGAAAGCTTAATTCTTTTTCAAAATCTATTTGATTCTAATACAAGTATGCACAAAATGTTTTTGCTTTTAGTCAATATTTTTAGTTTGGCTTTTGCTCAATACATACGAAATTCTGTGTACGTTTGATGAATAAACATTAAGTTATTTCGCATAAATTCTGTACTACTCCTTATTTAAGAAATTCAATAAAACTTATTTTTCTGTTCATATCGGAAAAATTCTCGATTATCAATTTATTGGAACTTATAACACTAATATCTTTTTGGCCGCTTTCAAAACTAGTTTAAAAACATGAAACAATTATTGATAATAATAATAATACTATGATACGTAATATTCTATAATAATTATAATTCCATGATTGAATAATAATTTATAATAATTCCATTATTTTATATTCTTTCGCCTTGACAGCTTTCTTTCAAATCACGGGAGGCCTGAGTCTGAGGTCCGTTATTTGAAAAGGGCCGTAATTGTCGCTCACGGCGTTTTCCTGAATTTCAGCATCCCAATCAACACCGTTAACTGCATTTTAGAAAATTAGTCCACATTTTTAAATAACTTTTTTGCATGGATGGGAGGATCCTATGCAACTTACTCAGAAACAACCGAAAGATGTTCAGAAAATTTATTAGTATTCGCGATACACAGGAATGAAGATTCGAACAGTTTTCATCGATTTTCTCGGCTTTGTTCATTTTGCAGCTAACAGTGTTCTTCCAAATCACAGCAGATAAGAGGACTGGAAAAAATGTTTCAGTTACGCTTTGAGACAAATATCTATTTTTATTGCAATGTCCACCTCTAAAGTTGCACTTTTCATGCTTCTAAAATGTACCTGAAGGACCGTCTTTGAACAGACTGTGGGTAACAAAATTTTGCGCATTCGTCGTTGGAAGTTGACTTACTTCACGCACAGCTGGAAAAAGGCTCATGCGCTGTTTCGAGATTGGTTATTTTAGACGCAAGTCGCACAGTGTCTGAGATCGCTGATCAGTGGCGCCATTTCGCACCGCTTGAGTGAAAAATTAAAATTTCTTCCCATGCATATACTGCTATTGTTCTTCCTTCAGCACTTGACGAAGTGACTTTATATCATACTTGCTCGAATGCATAATGCAGTTTCATAAGTACATATACATTATACAGTAGTACATGGAAGAAAAATTTAGGCACCCTACCGATATCAAGAGATGACTAAATAACTTTTTGTAATTTACTCTTTAATAAAAAACAGAACTAAAATGAAACACTGCATTTTCATAGAGAGACCCCTTCACACTCCTAGTATGGATACTATCTGTCTTATCCACACATCCCATTGGCTGTTGCAGACAAGTGGCAATATTTATATTTTTTGCTCATTGCATTCTCATCTCAATAAAAAGGTATTGGTTTTATGTGAAAATTGACTTACGTGGATTTCATCAAATTTCGAATCTCTCGACTCACTGATTGAGAAAAATGGATTTCACTTCGGTGTTCGTCTGTCGTCGTCTGTAAATACAATAACTTTTGAAGGAATTAACGGACTGGATAGCCCTTCAGTATTCTGGTTGAGAGACTAAAAAGAAAGTGTGAGTTCGTTAGCCAGCCATTTTTGACCGAAGGTTCTGGTTTCATCAATCGAAAATTCTTCTTGAAAAATTAGGAATTGCATCATCCAGCACAACTGTACGAGATACGAAAAAAATATTAGAGAGCGAAATTGTTCATCTCCAAAAGATATACAAATTTTTGTGTACCATTTTTCAATCAAACACACAGTATTTGTTTGAATCGTGAACAATGATAATGAAAATAAAGAATTCAGAAATTTTAGATTTAAGAAAATCAGGGTAGAGAAATTGATATAACATATATTTATTATAAAAGTGTTCAACATAATATACAACACTTCGCGTTTTTTAGATGCTTTAATATTGAGTGTAAAGCGTGAGATACGTGATGAGAATGTATTCTCTAAAGCCGAAGGAGCTTTAACGAATGTAATTTGACATTTTTTAAACACTGACATAAGAGCTCAGCTACTCTTGTCGCATCGGATGGGACATTTATTTACTTGTAACAAGAATATCTCGCAATCTGAAACTATTTCGGAAAGCCTTTAGCATGTACATCACTTGCAACTAGAGCCATTTGATTCATGACGAATATCATTGTATATTGTAGTTGATTACAGTTTTCTTGCCGGAAAAATCTGTTAATTGTGTGTGACTATATAGTTGCAAATTTTTTAAGGATCAATACTGTTGAGAAGATCAATTTTCTTATTCACATTTTATAATAAAGGTTTCTGTTCTCCAAATCTAAGTTACAAGTATTCCAAAACAAGTCTATACTTCCGAAAAGGTGAAAAGGTTCGAAAAATATTGTAGGAGTGAGTGTTTAGATAATGAGATGCCGAAATCCAGTTAACAAATATATCCTAAACAAAATACAAATATCATTCACATGATTTCGTGGCTACTCTAGCTTGACCGGACAAAGACGGACTCACGCCTCTCCCCTGAGTCTTCCGGAGGGTCGCATTCCTCACACCTCTCTCTCCTACGCATCTCCTTATTCTACGTCCTTACTTAGTACTTACGCCCATTTTGTTCTACATGCTGAATAAATACTACCCATCCTACAACCTTACGCTCAGGACCTGCTTTCCAACAATCGGCCGTCCTGACCAGCATCGTTATCTGACGCTGAGTGTTCATTGAGGCCCGACCAAGGCTTCATAATTTCGGCGGAACTGGATGTCTCTATCAGACCTTCGCCACTAATCTTCCGCACATCGTATCGCTCTCTTTCTTTGACCTTAAGTACTCTGTTTGGGCCAAATGATTTGATCTTTACTTTCAAACCAGGGCCCAGTTGAGTTCTCGCAATGGCAACGAAGTCACCGACCTGGTACTTGGTTGCTTTCTTTCTCTGTTTGTTGTAGGTGTGATGATTCTCTCCTTGAATTTTGGCTATTTGTTCTTTCACTTGCCTCCTTATTTTTTCCCTGGCGTTGTCGAATACTTCCCTGAGAGATTCTTAAATCAATTCTTGCAAACGGACGTCTTTTTTATTTCGCATGGTGGTGCCGACGAGTACTCCAAAGGGTGAGGCTGCGATGTCTCTCTGATAGATTGCGTTCAAAGCACGTTGTACTTTACTCACATGTTTGTACTACTTCAATTGATTGTCGATTCCAAGCTTTCTGAATACTTGTGCCAGCGTTCGGCAGATTTGCTCGACTTGTCCTTTTCCTCGAAGAACACCCGTCGTTATCAGGTGGTGTTCGATGTTCTCAGCTTTACAGTAGTCCTGGAACTCGTGGGAAGTGAAGGCAGTACCTTTGTCTGTGATGATTTTGCATAGATTTCCGAAAGTCTGCTGATGACTTTTCAGTTTATCCAAAACTTCTTTAGATTTCGATGATTTCGTTGGAAAAATCCACCCGAATTAGGTAAGCCGGTCAACCATCGTTAGCAGGTGGTTCTACAAATTACGTGTGGACGGTAGTGGACTCACATGGTCCAGGTGAATCGTATCCAACGGAGTTCCTCCTTTAGAAATAGGGTGTAGAAAACCCTCCGCCTTTCCTTGCATCTTTTGCCCCAGGATGCATGGATCCTTATACGTATGACTTTCAATCTTCAAAGGAATTCCGTCAATCCAATATTCTCGATGGATCATTTTCTGAGTTTCCTTAGGCCCAAAATGACCTAATTCGTGGGCCTGTGAAATAACCACATGCTACATGCCTCTTGATACCACCAATAATCTTGTTTCATACCTCTCGCTGTAGAACAGGCCACCTTCTACAACATGATCTCCGTAGGTTCCCGCTTCTAGGATATTTTTTGTCGCCATGATTTTCTCATCTTCCACCTGGGCTTGTCGAAGACGTTTCAAAAAAACATCGCGAATTTGAAGCACGACCGGATGTCGATTTGAAGCATCGGCATGACGCATTCGTGTCCCTGATCGGTGCTCGATTTTACAATCAAATTCTTAGAACTGCAATGCTCAACGAGCAATTCGTAGGATTATACCCTTTTTGTCCATGGTTTGCTTAAGCTCGGCGCAGTCGGTTACAACTTTAGATGGCACTCGTAGCAGATTCACTCTTAATTTCCGTAACGCATGAATTACAGCTAAAATTTTTAACTGGTAGCTAAAATGTTTCCGCTCCGCAACGGTTGTCTTTTTACTTGAATACAGGCACGGATGCATCTTATGATCTTCTTAAAAAATTCGTAGAACTGGTGCTCCACATAATTCCTATTTTAACATTTTAAACGATTTACGCCGTTCTTCACTGAAACAAAAATTGGCATCTTCTTTCGCGCATTTCCTTAATGCTTTTGACAACCATGTAAATCCTTTGATAAATTTTTGGATGTATCCCATGAGACATAAAAAACTTTGAACCATATATCTATTTTTAGGTTCGGAAAAATTGAGAGCAGCTTTAAATTTCTCCGGGGATGGTCTCATCGTACCATCTTGCACTACATGCCCTGAATACTCGATACATGTTTTCAAGATTTGATATTTTTTTACAGTTGACCTCTAATAAATAAGATGTCCCTACTTCTAATAGCTGTTCCAAATTTCGGATAGCTTCGTTTTCATTCTAGGCGAGAATAATATAATAATATCTTCGAGATATACTAGTATAAGGTTTTCGCGAATTAAATCTTCAAAAATGTACGTAATATACCTCTGAAGAACATGTGGCGAGTTGCTAAGGACAAACCGCGTGTAACTAAACTCAAATTGCCCCTCTGCAGTTACAATAGCAGTGACCTACCGACTTTCCTCTTCTATTTCGACATGATGAAACGCTTTTTTCAAATCTATCGTACTATAGAATCGAGCATGAACCATTCTATCTAACTGTTCATCGATGACAAGTGAAGGATAATGATCGTAAACTATCTTCTTGTTTATCGCGCGGTAGTCTACGCAAACTCTAGGTGTTCCGTCTTTGCTACGAACTGCAACTACAGGGCTAGCATATTCCGAGAAAATATGACGTATGATCCCTTTTGCTAAGCATTCGTCTATTTGTTGCTCTGTCTCCCGTTGCTCTGATAAAGGTCAACGAGGTGGACTCAGACTTACAGGAAAGTCATCTTTAAGCAAATTCTTCATCTTAACCGGCGTAGCTTTCTGTCCCTAAGGGCGGTAATTATCTACTCATGATTTTACTCTATTCCTAGATTCCCCTATAAGATGCCCATACGCGTTCTAATGCGGTGACTCCACGACCTGAACACAATGTACTACATTTATTTCGTCATTCGCAAGCTTTTTGATAAATGCGTTGGAACCAGTTATAGAGACAGATGCATATTTTAATAAACTGTTACCAATGATAGCTTTGAAATCTCTTCTTCTTACCGCATGAAACCGCAACTCATATACCTCATCGTCGAGCTCTGTTCGCAAGAATTCCTACTGTACTCATACGATCCTCATCAAACGTCTAGCACAGCGTCCTAGGACCTTGATCCATTTCCAGTGATCCTATTTCCTTGTAAACGTGGTGGCTTATGTGCAAATCGCTGCCAACATCCATCTGGAAAGTGATTATCTTCCCGTTCGGCTTTGCATCTTTATACACTCGGCAGTTCTCCTTCTCGTGGACCAACATAACCCGTGGCACCTCTGCTTTCTCTGCATCGTTCTGCATATTTTTACGGACCACGAGGCTACGTGGTGGAATTGATTGCACTTAAAACACTTCACGCCCATCTCGAGATGCTTACAGTCTCTTGCTTCGTGCCATCGGCCGCCGCACTCATAGCAACGTTTCACTGAGGTTCCTCCATCCTTCCCTTCATTGCTCTTCTTTGACAGACCTTGTACTCTTGGTATTATCTTCTTGTCAGTCTTGCTCGTCCTTCTCTTCATTAGTTGATGATCTTTGAGCGATCTTTTGAACTCGTCGATAGTCCATTTGCCGCAGAGCATCGCCTTGTTTACTACCGAATCGTGAACGCCGGCAGTTATATCCGCAATTATGAACCGATCGAAGAGATTCCCTCGACTGCCCAGAGCCCTCATTTGCAGGAGGTATTCCTTGAAGGATTCTGTGGGCAACTTCTTCTTCTTCCCGTTGCTTCGTGGAGATCACATTCGTCTATCTCAGATCCAAACACGTCCTTCAGTTCGGCTTCCAAGTCCTCCCACTTCGCGATGGTACTTCGGCCTTCTAGCCAAAGTTTCTTGAGACCTGTCAGGGACTTCTTCGCACAAAATAGTATCTGTAGATTTGTCAGCATATTCATGGTTTTAAATTTCGACTGCAGGACCCGCTTTGGAAGCAGTAGGCAAGACGCCGCGTCCGAGGAGAGTTCGTCTTTGAAGAGTATATTTTAAAAATCTGTCTGTTATTTTCACTTACGTATATCTCAATTTTTTTTTGAACAATAAATAATGCAAATAATAATTTAGAATCGGATGAAATTGACACTTCTACTGACGAAAGGCATTTTCTCGGAAAAGTTTCAGGCGATGAATAAAGATTAGCTGTTTAAAATGCTAGAAGTGTAAATGATCATTAGAAAGAGGGATTGCGAGATACAATGCGCGTGAGGAAGCTAGATGTTTTGTGTGTTCCGGAAACAAAGAAGAAGGGATGTCAAGTAAGAAACATAGAAAACCGACATTTCAAAGACTCAAAAACGAACTGTAACGGAGATCAATTGATTAGCTTATGCTTAGAGAAAGGATTGCTTATTACAAAAACTTGGTTCAGACATGAAAAAATCCACATGTGTACTTGGTGCAGAGGTGAAAGTCACTGTATGATTCACTTTGTTGTAGCGGATAAGAGACTGAGAGGGCTTGTTAGGAATACAGGGATTATGAGAGGATTTGAGTGCAGAACAAATCATCACCTGTTAGTTTCAAAAATAAGTCTAACTTGAGGGTGCAGGAGAAGAAGAACTAAGAATAAGCCGAAGTAGACGCGATTTAGAATAGAGAATTTGCAGAAACCAGAACCACAATCGGTATATCGTGAAAAGCTGAATAAATGTTTAGAACATCATGAAGAAGATTGGAAGACTGAATTGAACAATATATAGTAAATGTAGAGAGTGAATGGATAATATTACGGGATAGCATTTTCAAGAGTGCATCTGAAGTGTGCGATACTGCGGCTATAGGAAGAAAGGCTGGAGATGCTTGGTGGAATAATAAAATCCACGTGGCTGTCAACGAGTGGAAGCAAGCGTACTCGAGAACATTAAATAATGAAGACCTTAGCGATGAAGAGAGGACTAGATTAGAGAATGATTACATTAATAGAAACTGAAAAGCCAAGATACTAGTCAGAGGAAGCAACTTTAACATCGAAGTGGAGGGAGATAAAAAAATACAAAATGACTTTGAAGGAAATGAGAAATTATTTTGGATATGGGGTAAGAACATTAGGAAGGGAAGTTCTAGCACACAGCTAGTTGGAATCAAGAATGCTGATGGTGAAATGGTATGGGATTCGGACAAAGTAAAAGACTGTATGAGAGATTTTTTCAAAAGATTGTATGGAGGTCAAGCTACAGAGCATAACAACCTTCCCACTGAAGAGAATACGTATGACAATCCTGTTTTAGGTAGCGGAAGAAGAGTCAATATCGACGACATTATATCTGTGATTAAGAAACTTGAGAATGGTTAGGCTGCTGTTATGGATGACAGCACCGCGGAAATGCTCAAGAGCGGTGGCGAATGTTTGTTTGTATGGCAGAGCGAATTTATTAATATGTTTGCTATGCATGATGAAGTTCCAAATGATTGGAAAAAGGTGATTATAGTACCAATCTACAAAGAAAAGGGCGATAAGGGCAACTGTGCTAATTATAGAGCGATTAGTCTACTAAGTACCGTGGGCAAAATATTCACCAAAATACTGATTGAGAAGGTCATGGAAATAACTAAAGAAAGGATCTGGGAAGTTCAATGTGGATTTATGCCTGGAAGATCATGTGCGGATCAGATATTTAGCT
>JAUMHM010000087.1:11822578-11838147 GCA_032362435.1 Melikaiella ostensackeni | reverse complement strand
TGTGTTGATTTGTTTTTTTGAGTGTATTTTCTTATTGCTTTGTCGATTTGTTTGTTTGTATAATCGTTCTGTAAGAGAATTTGTTTAACGTTTTGTAATTCTTTTTGTAAGTTATCTTTATCTGTTATAGAGACAGCTCTGTATTTTATCTTCATTTTATATTTTATATTGAATATTTCAAATCAATTTTAGGTTAGGTAGAATTTTAAAAAAGGACTATATTTTGAATGAAATGGAGAGTGATCGAGCTTGTATCATTTTTGGATAAAAGCGTTTAAAATTGAATAATTCAAGAATAAAAGAGTTCAAAATTGATAAATTATGAATAAGAAGCTCTCAAAATTGAAAAATTTGCGATTAAAATTTTGAAGATTGAACAATTTCATTAGAAAGGAGTTGAAATTGTAGCTTTTCTAATTCGAAGCGTTGAAAATAGGAGAATTTTATTTTTAATTGAAGAATTTTGAAATTGAATGATTTCAGGAATTGAATATTTTCTGATTAGAATTTGGAAAATTTGATAAATCAACATTGAGTGCAATTGAAATTATATTATTCTTTAATTACAAGCATTTGAAATTGAAAACTTTTGATTTAAAATACCTTTCAGTTCAAAGCGATTGAAATCTGACAATTTTTAATTTGAAATTAATTTGAATGTTGCAAAGTCAAAGCCCTTTATAAATTCAATTATTTAGAGTAAATTTAAATCGTTTAAAAATTAATACTTTCCATATTGTTAATTAAACTTTTCAACATTCAACTATTTCAAATTTAATTGCAAAATTAAAACTCATAAAAGGGCAAAATGGAAACTATAGCATTCTACGTTATAATCTAGAACTCGAATTATCATTTAATTCTTAACACATGATTCAGAATTATTGTTCATTCATGACATTTTCTAATAAAATATTTGTCAATTTGAAAGAATTCATTTCCTTAAATCTTCAACTAAGGATCAGACAACTTCAAGATATTACTTTTGAAATTAAAACTCAAGAAAAAATACAAAACAATATTTGTTATGATTCCAATTTTCGAAATTGCACAACATCAAGCCTTTCAATTCGAAATTGTTTTCTTTTTGAGTTGAGTTTCAATTTGATATTCTTCGATTTTGAAGAATTTAAAAAACCAGACAATTTTGTACTGCAAAAATTGAAACAAAGCAATTTAAAATATTCAGGTCTAAAATTATTAATTTAAAACTGTAAGGACTTTCAACATGAAATTATGTGAGTTTCAAAGATTTAATAGTGAAACTGTCCTGAGACTTTTAATATTTAAATTTGAAACTACAATATTATGGAACTCAAAATTGGAAGCCTCCCAAAATTAAGAAATCTCAAACCAAATATTTTCGAATTTAAGCTTTTGAAGCAAAAAAAAGCTTTAGTTTCAAGGCCTCTAAAATCGAATTGTTCAAGGATTGCGCGATAAAAACTATAATTTTGAATTAAAATTTAAGAACTTTCAAGAATGATGAGTATTATTAATAAGTATCATATCGTGGAGTATCAAGTGACATTCAAAGTAATGAGATAGATTTTTTTACTGAAAAATGTGATTTCTGTCAACAAAAAAAAAATCGCTGTCATTATCATCATTTGAAATTGAAGATTTTTAAATATTTTGAACCTTTAAAGTTCAATTATTCTCAAAACGTTGAAAATTATATGCTTTCTAATTGGAAACTCTGAAAATGAATGAATTCAAACTTGAAGCGTTGAAAATTGAACAACTTCAAAGTTTGTTGAAAAATTACAGCATCATAAATCAGGATCATAAAACTAATTCGCTAGAAGTGATTGATTTAAAAATTGTGACCTATTGAACTATTAACTATTGATAACTATTGATAACTTTATTTGCAATATATTTCAAGCAAATATCGTTTCCTTGGTGTAAGTATACTTTCTTATTGCATTTCAATGTTTGCTGGGTCATTTAAACATTTTATGTCAACTTTTACATTCTTTGATATTTTGAAAAGCCGGGCCGATTATTTCAATTTTCTATCTCCAAAAAACTGGTGTTACAAAATATTTTGAGAATCTTGCTCTCATTGCTGTTGGTAACCTGATTGGCTTTCGAATAACTCGAAATCGCTCCATTTATTACATTTAGAATTGGAAAATGAAATCGGTCTCTAACATTCAATTTGCTTATTACTGTTAATTTAACTCGTGATCGTCATGATGGTGGAATATTTTAGTGTTTTACAAATACAGATTTTGATTCATATACTTTGATAAGAATTTGTTCGAATTATTTCGGAGATTGTTGGAGATTTCATAAAATTTCAAGTATTTTGAAATATTTGAAAGAATTTTTAATAATTTCAAGTAATTTCAACACATTTTGAGGAAATTCAGGGAATTTTAGACCATTTTAAGACATTACAAAGAATGTCATGGGTTTTCAGGGAATTTAAAAAGATTTTCAGGGATTTCAAATAGTTTCTGTACACTGTAATGAATAGGAAAATATTTGAAGGGTTTTCACAGAATATCTGTGAATTTTAATCGATTTAAAACGATTTCAAGGGACTTAAAGAGATTTGAAGCGTTTTCAATAGGTCTTAAAATATTTCAGGACATATCACAATAATTTTAAAGGTTTTAATAGATTTCAAAGAATTTTTAGAAACTGCAATGTATTTTAAGAGATTTCATAGGGATTTTCGAAGTATTTCAAAATGCTTTTCAAGATTAACACTCACAAAAGGATTGCAAGTGTTTTAAAACATTTCAGGGGATTTCACAGATATTCTAAGGGTTTTATATGATCCAAGAAAATTTCAAGAGATTTTCAATAATTTTTTGAGATTTTCTGGCCTATGAAAGGATTTCACAGGATTTTCATGGATTTTAACCATTTTCAGCAGATTTCAACGAATTAAGGGAAATTTGATCGATTTTGTAAAAGTTTCCATTCGGTTTCAAAACATTTCACGCGATAAATATAAATCATTGAAGTCATTAAATTTTGAGTGAATTTAGAAACATTGAAGAGAATTTAAACAAATTTGATGAAATGCCTAAGAATTCAAAGTGAGTTCAAAAGAGTTTAGGGTGAAATAAAAAAAATGAAAAATCCATTGAATCGAGTAGAATTGAGTGAATTTAGAAGAATTTAGGGAAAATTCAAGGGAATTCTAAATTTTTTGGAAAATTCATTCTAAATTGAATAGGATTCAACGTGAATTCTAATTGAATTGAGAAAATGCAAGAAAATTCAAAAATTATAAATATTCCATTAATATCTGTGAAATTAGGGTGAATTTAGAAGAACTTGAAGGGATTCAAGTGATTTTTTAAAATGCTTAAATCCAAAAGATTCCATAAATTTAAGATAAACGGGAGTGAGTAGAATTAGTGAGTAAGAATCTAATGAAATCCATAAGAATTCAAGGTGAATTAAAAAGTCTGCAGGGTGAGTATAGTTCGAGCAATAGTGACTTTGTCCTTAAAAAGTGACTAAAAAGTGATTTGAAAAAAAACTGACTGTGTGGCAGCCGTGGGATTTTCAGAGGATTTTATTCAAAACAATTAGAGAGGCCGTCAACGAGAAGGGCTTATAGCCGAAATCGCGCGTATAACTATTGACCGTCAGGCTGTTTTTAAAATATATCTAGAATTTGCATTTTGAACATTGACACTTGTAGAGAACTTCATGGCACATCTTTCTTGTAAATGAATATATTAAAGCGAAAACGAGAACAAAACGTAAGAAGAAGCAGGTAAAAAATTCAAATAAAAAAAGAAATAATTGATTTCATTATTTGTAGTTTTTTGTCTGTATGTCCGCGTAAACGAAAATATATAGGTGCGAAATCAGGAACGCCACTTTGCGCATCTCGCCGGGGTGCGCAGGGTCGCGCACTTTCGCGAAAAACGCTATGAATAGCCGCCCTTGATAGCTACAAATCTGAAACTTTCCAGAAAACTTCTTTGACCCATGAGCAGCAACTTTTCTCCTTTGAGTTTCCTCAATAAACCATATCGAAAAACTTCCCCGCTGACCTGTTTTTACATCCCGGATTTTTAGAATTTTTTTTTTTAAATGCAATATACGGCCTTGGAGTATTTTTAAAGCTTTCTGAACATTCTATCGGTATCAGGATATGTTGAAGAATATTGCATGAAAGTTTCAAGCGAATTTATTTAAACGCGCCAAAGATACGACGAGTTAATCTGAAAAAAACGGATTAAAATTTCTGTAGCAAAAATTTACATATTTCTCAAATAACTTGAAAACTAAAATTACTACAAAATATATTCATTTATAAAGAATATTCGCCATGAAATTCTCTGCAATCAATGTTCAGAATCCAAATTTTAGATATATTTTGAAAACAGCCTTTAAGGAATTTTACAAGATTTAAAAGGTTTCAAAAGAATTCAAGAGTTTCAACCCTCATTCAATACTAAAGCATATGTATTTTGAGATAAACAAATATTTATTCATGTATTTTTTTTAGGCCGTATAAACCATTTCCAGTAGTAATACGTGATATTAATTAACTGTATTTTGTGCAAATGTAGATTTTTTTTATCACAAAGGATGGATCTTTTTTAATGATGAAGACTAATGAATGAAATATGCAGAATATGCGAAATATGCGCACGAGTGTTCGAACTGCCTGCTTTGTGGCTACGGAACTGCTCAATTCCGCTGAGCTCGCAGCGCCTCTCTCTCGACTCCTTGGACTCCCTCTCCACAGAATGCAGCCAGCGGAAATACTTCGAAGACGGTATACGTAGGGCCCTTCAATGAAGATTCCAGTGTAATTCTCCATTGAAAACCTACGAGTTCTGGCAAAAGAAAAATCTCGATTTGACACAAAAGTCGTAAAATATACGTTGTAATATGCTTGATCCAACCATTCGTCATACTAAATCCGTTTTCTCTTGTGATTGTGAATTTTTTCTGCTGGTTTACTACCACTTTAAACAAGATTCTAGCATTTTGTTGCAAAAATCCTTTTTCTCTGCGCCCTCTTCTTTTTATCGTGTCGAGTTCATATTAAAATGCACGTGTGCGTAGTAAACCTAGATAAATAAGTGACGTTCTGTTTTACGTTGTGGCTTGGCTGAATAGATCGATTATTTACGAGGATATTATAGCGTCTTTGAAGTATGTTCTCCATATGCCAAGAAAAAAGAGATTACTTGCAAAGTGAAATGGCGCGTTCTTTCGAAGAACATTATTTTTTTGAGCAGAACCTAAGAGCGAAATATGAAA
The DNA here is from genome assembly GCA_032362435.1 of Melikaiella ostensackeni. Classification (NCBI taxonomy): domain Eukaryota; kingdom Metazoa; phylum Arthropoda; class Insecta; order Hymenoptera; family Cynipidae; genus Melikaiella; species Melikaiella ostensackeni. Next base: position 11,832,897 of record JAUMHM010000087.1, on the reverse strand, counting down.
CGCGACAGAGGAATACGTGAATACTTAGGAAATAAATTACACTTGTACGAATAATGTAGTGCTGCAATATTTATAAACCACTCCAGCCAAACCTGCACATTCAGTTTTATCCTGAAATGGCACGTACGTCCTAAAAGTTTTCCAGCTTTTCTTTTCCCAAGTTTGTATTCTCGCCACTTCACTGCTTTCAAAATGCAGAAACATGAATAAATCTCGGATTTTCGTTGTTGTTGGAATTAATTTCTAACACATTTTTTATCTTAATGATACTTTTATGATTTGGGAATATTAAGATAGATTGTTTATACCCGCATCGTCACCAAAATAGAAAAGAGAATGAAATTTCGAAATTTTCGTGAGCTTACGATTAACGATAAAAATATTTCCAAATATTAATAAAGGAGACATTGGAGCTGGCACATGAAATGTTTTTATGGACTACTCGTTTATGAGGAAAAACTTCATTATGCAAATTTTTGATACTGACCTCTGGTATAAACTTTTAATTGCTTAATTCATAAAGCGTAACATTTTAAGCTGTACAATTTCGATCGCGTTGATATTCAATTTTCAATTCAAAGTGGTTTAAATTTAATAATCATTTTAAGCAATCTACATTGGAGATATTCTACTGGCTCGTTTCAGGAATTTAGGAATTGAGGAAATTTAGGAATTTTAAATTGTACAATTCCGATCGCGTTTATATTCAATTTTTAATTCAAAATAGTTCAGTTTAATATTTAATTTTAAACAATCGATGCCTGCAAATTTTCAATTTTTAATTCAAAATGGTTGAAATTAATGTTTAGTTCGAAACAATCGATGTTCGAAAATTTTCAATGATGAATACTTTTAAAATGAAATTGTTTAACTCTGATGAAGTGTATTCATCCACTTCTAATGTTCCTTCATTCTTAAACTAATAATGAATATTCATTTATTTGAGGGCATGTAGCATTATGATGTCACGGATAATGTATTTATTATCCATTAGTTTAAAATTATAAAAATGAAGTCATGAAAACGCCATAAAAATCATGGCTTTTCACGTTCATCTCGAGCACCCCATTTGAAATTTGTGAAAATAATTCCCAAAAAAGTTGTAGATCTAGTCAAAATACACATTTTATGTTCCATCCAATATTTCCGTACGAGTGAAAGTTTTTGAGATATTTCATGATAAAGATGAAAATTCCATACCTAGCTACTGCCGGAACGTGAGTATTTCTGTGACCTATCGCTGCAGTTATATATTCTTTTACTCTATTTTATTCACGTCTCCTCACAAGACTTTAGAAAGGGGTAGAGGCTAGACGAAGGGATGCCTTTCCGCCCCCCGCGAGACGCTGGAAAGGGCAAGGTGTTCGACCAATGTAATTGATGTAATTAAATACACCATAAGTTATATTTCCCTCATAAACATCTGCAGTTAGCCTATCCAAATTATGATTTACAGAGTTCACCACAAGGATGTTGCAGTACGATTTTAAAGTCCTTTTTTCAGGGTGCTTTATTATTGTGAGTCCCCTCGCCTCTCACAAATCGGGATGCTTTATTATCGTGAGTTCCCTCGCCTCTCACAATCCGGGATGCTTTATCATCGTGAGTCCCCTCGCCCCTCACAAATGAAGGTACTTTATTATCGTAAGTCCCGTAAGTCCCCTCGCCTCTCACAAACCGGGGTGCTTTATTATCGTGACTCTCCTTGCCTCTCACAAATTGAGGTACTTTATTATCGTAAGTCCCCTCGCCTCTCACAAACCGGGGTGCTTTATTATCGTGACTCCCCTTGCCTCACACAAATTGAGGTACTTTATTATCGTAATTCCCCTCGCCTCTCACGACCCGGGTTGCTTCATTATTGAGAGCTCCCTCGCCTCTCACAAATTAATGTACTTCATTCTCGTAAGTCCCCTCGCCTCTCACAAATCGGGGTGCTCTATTATCGTGACTCCCCTCGCCTCTCAAAAATTGAGGTGCTTTATTATTGTGAGTCCCCCTGCCTCTTACAAACCGGGGTGCTTCCTTATCGCGAGTCCCCTCGCCTCTCACAATCCGGGTTGCTTTATTATCGTGAGTCCCATCGCTACTCAAAAATTAAGGTACTTTATTATCGTAAGTCCCCTTGCCTCTCACAAATAGGGGTGCTTTATTCTCGTGAGTCCCCTCGCCTTCCACAAACCGGGGTCCTTATTATCGTGAGTCCTCTCGCCTCTTACAAACTGAGGTACTTTATAATCGTGAGTCCCCTCGCCTCTCATCAATTCAGAATTTTCTCAATCCTCCTTGCTATCATCATTAATCACTGCAGTTTAATGGTTCTTTTTAAACATTTTTCTGAATACTTGTGCTGGTAGAAGAACTTTCGAAAAATACCTAGCATGAGAGAAAGTTGGAAAGGGGAAGGGTTTATAATTGTAACTTGTAGAATTTAATCCGGATTGGAACACAGAAACACTCAGAAAGCAGAAGGGTCTAACAGGCCAACAAAAAGTCAGACAAGCTGCTCCAAATAATGAAAGGAAAACAGAGGTCAAATCGCCCCATGAAACTACAAAAAGAGCCAAACTGCCCCAAGAAACCGGAAAGGAAGTTAAACTGCCCTAAGAAACTAAAAAAGGGGCCAAAGTGCCTTAAATGACGAAGAAAAACAAAAGAGCTAAACTTTCCATAAAAATATACTCAATTTTTGTGAGCGGGAGAGCAAATTTTAATGTCAACAATTAATTGCATAAAAAGATCCGCAGTCAATTCTCAAACCCGTCGTCACCACAAAAACTCGCAAAGATGGTCTGCAAGGTTTCTCTTCCACACTCCTCCTCGTGAGAGGAATCGTCGCATCCATCTCGAGGAGGACTCAATGTTTGGGATGTGAGCATGGGTCTCGCCATTCACGAATTCCTCAGAATGATTCACAGTTTTATAAACATAACCGTGTTCTGCTAAGTTTATGTAGCCTTTCCAGCAATAAGTGTGGATCTCTGTTTCCTCAGCTACATGTTATTTTAATTAGAGCAATCAAAGTATCTTTATCTCTTTTATTGTCGGGACATATTTCTAACCGATACTGGGAGGTATGCCCCTGTGAATCATGCCGAGGATCCATGAACCCTTCACCACACGTCCTCTTTCATATTTCCGGCGAACGATCTTACATTCGTCAATTTCAACGACTCCACCGACACCACCAATGCGACCTTCCTGTTCGAGATTCATGTCAAGTACGCCCACCTCTGCAAAAAGAAAAGAGATCCGCAATAGTTTTTCTAGAAACTTGCTGACCTTCCAAAAAGCTGCTCTCTCTGATGATTTGCTCAAAACTGAAACTCACTGCTGAGCTGTATGTAATTAACATACATGAGGCTGCGCAAATATGACAGTTTTCAAATCATGTATTTTCCGCAACAGTATGAGAGTGAAAATATTTTCCCTTTTTTTGACAGGAAAATTCACCGCAGGTTAATTTTGTTTCACTGAGAGCCATTTTCTTCTTACGCTTACAACAGAATCTTTCCATTGGAATTAATTTAATATCCTGTAACCACTAAAGTGTCTTATCTCGATCTTGAGAAATAAGACTCAAACTAGAAATTTGATGTCGCAGATTCATCCTGATGGTAGGTTAAGAACCTCCAAAAAAACGGAAAACTAAGAAAAAAATATTCAGAACGAAACCGCTGCACTTACCTTCAGTTCTATATAATCGCTTCAGTTCAGTCGACCTGAAAATAATAAAAGCACGTAACCAACTGCTTCTGAAGTACCGTCAGCGCGGATGGTGAAGAAAGGCCAATCACTTACTGCACACAAGCATTTTACACGTACTAAATTCCAATAGCAATTTTCTCTGAAACTATTGCTCCTGAAGGAAAAGTATTCGGAATAAACAATGTTAATCTCAGATGTATCTATAACTTTTGTCAAAAAACTTTCCCAGAATCTTCTGTATTTACCGAAATAAATTCGAAAAGCCATGACTTCCATGGTTTTTCCATGGTTTTCGCCATGAAAATCAAATTTGCGTCAATTTGCACTACCATTTTCGTAATCATCGTGTCAAAGACGTGCATATGCGGAGTCTCAAAAAAATCAAAAGTAGAAAAATACATACGTTTTCAGCAAGGGCTAAGCATGAAATTTTCATCTTTATCATGAAATATCTCGAAGAATTACACTCGTACGAAAAAATGGGTCTCGCGTAAAATATGTATTATTACTAAAACTACAACTTTCCCTCACATTATTTTTTCGAAATTTCAATCGTTCTCGGGACAAGCGTGAGAAACCATGATTTTCGTAATCAGTGCGTCAAAACATAAATATATGAAGTTTCCAAGAAATCGGAGGTAAGGACTATTCAGAATTACAACCAAATAAATGAGTTGTATTTCGCGCCTCTTCCTCGAGATCACCAAGTAGTACCTCCCACTCCATGTCGGTGTTGCCACAGGTTTACGGTCAAATTTTAGAATTTTTCTTACCTTATGAACATTCCCCTCGACTGTCGTTTTGACGCTACAGCACTCATTGTTCTCTTTTGTGTCGGTGTGGACGGTAATGTAAAACGAGACAAAATAAAAGACGGAAATACCCTTCTACGTCAAGCTCATCTTCTCCTTCTGATGAAGATGATATCCAAAAACGGTTAAGACATTTGAAGCGGAAGTTAGAAAGAAAGCAGAAACGTTAACATCGCCGTAAAAAGCGAAGTGAGTATAGGTTATGTTTTTTCTTTGTTTTCAGGAGGTCCAGCATGTATTATTATGAACTAAAAGATCCTTTTAGCGTATCGATTAGATTGATGTGTCATAAACAAAATGATGTCCTAGATATAAATAGCGTCCTGTGACATAACCTAGGATAGACCTAATGTCACATCCAGTAAGAACTGGGTTATTTTGACAACATGACCTGGGTTAGGTCCAGTGTCACATCCGGTAAGAACTCGATTATTCTGGTCATTTATTCTGTGGCCTGGGTTAGGCCCAGTGCCACGTCTAGTAAGAACTGGATCATTTTGAATATTTACTTCGTTGTCTGGGTTACGCCCAGTGCCACATCTGGTTAAAACTGGATTATTTTGGCAAATTTCATTATATTATAACCTGGGTCAGGCCCAGCGTTATCCAGTAATAACTGTAATACTTTGGCTGTTTATTTCATAACTTGGATTAGGTCCAACATTATCCAGTAAGAACTAGTATCTCTCAATTATTTATCGTGTTGTTTAGATTAGGAATAAAGAGTAAAACTCGATGAATTTTTCGACCTTTTCGCGTACTATAGCGAATTATTCTCTCACAGGGTATTCATCCATCTCTTTTTTATCAGCCGAAGGTGATGACCGTCACACTGATTATTCAGACGAGAGCAGCGATACTCAACGCCAGACATACAAACCGCGAGCGACAACCTCGAGCGGGCAACATAAACCAAATCTTCGCTCAACCAATACTCAAAGATTCCAACCGAACCCAAACAGATCTTGAAGGGGTAGATTTTAGAAGATGTAATATGGAAATATGGTGATGTTTATTGTAAATTTTCGCTAATGCTTGGAAAGAATCAACTTCAGATAAAGTCATCTTCAACTGGATTGAGGGTTACGAGATACCCTTTAGCTTGCCCATAATTCAGCATATTCTTCTTTGAGAACCCTCTTGGACTGCAGAAGAAATTAATCAAATTTTTCTACATTTAGATCAGTTATTGGGCAAAGGCGCAATTAGAAGATGCATATTTGCGCATTACCAGTTAATCTCAGAAATTTTCTTGGTTTCAAAACCAGATGACACGTCTCTCTTAATTTTGAATTCAAAACATCTCAATACTTTTATGAATATAGATCACTTTAAACTAGAGGACATTAGTACGGCGAGAGGTTTAATCTTTGAAGGGTGCTATATGGCGACTTTAGATTTGCAAGACACCTACTATATTGTTCTCATTGCAGATAAGCACACCAAATATTTAAGATTTTGGTTTCTAGGACAACTATTTGAGTTTGTTCGTCTTCCATTCGGTCTAAATGTAGCTCCGTTTGTTTTCACAAAAATAATAAAACCTGTGATTTCATCCTTAACGAAATCAGGCTACTCCTCTGTAATTTATTTAGATGACTTTCTGTTGATTGGAAAGACGTATGCTGATTGCTTAGACAACGTCAGAGCAACTATCTCCCTCCTTGAAAACTTGAGGTTTATTATTAATAAAAATGAAAGCCAGTTGAGCCCATCGACGAGCTGTCATTTCCTGGGATTGATTTTAAATTCAGATGATTTCTTGATCGAACTTCCAGAAGACAAGAAGCTTAATGCACTCAAATTGATTAAAAAATTGAGCAGACGTAAAACTCGTAAAATTCGCGATTTTGTATCCTCCATTGGAACATTAGGTTTTTGCTGTGCAGCAGCCAAATATCGTTGGGCTCATGTTAAGAATGTAGAGGGAGAAAAACTCAAAGCTCAAGAAAAGAATAACTCCTTTGATACCCACATGAATTCGAAGGCCAATATAAAAGAGGGTTTGGATTGGTGGGAATCAAATATTTTGATTTTTCATAACCCGATCAAAAGTTCCAAAATTGCTTTAGAAACCTTTTCGGATGCTTCGAATTCGGGTTGGGGTGCCTGTTACGAGAAAGAAAGGGTACATGGTTCTTGGAACACTTGAGATCGCACGCATCACATTAATTACCTAGAAATTTCCGCAGCCTTTTTTGGCCTAAAATGCTTTGCCGAAGATCGTTTGAATTGCAGCATCTTGCTTAGAATCAACAATACGACCGCGATTACTTATACTGATTGAATGAGCGAAACACAAAGTAGATAATTAAGCCATTTAGCCAAAGAAATATGAAATTGGTGCGAGTCTCGTACCATTTGGTTGTACGCCTCTTACGTTCGATCACAGAATAATCTCCGGGCGGACTTTCAGTCGCAAAGATTAGAACCTGAAACTGAGTACGAGCTCTCAGACTCTGCTTTCCAAAAAATATGTGCGACTTTTGGAATTCCTGAAATAGACTTATTTGCGAGCAGAGAAAATGACAAGTGCGAAAAATATGTTTCGTGGAAGAGGGATCTAGGATCCGTAACAATAGATGCCTTTACTATCGATTGGTACCCCTTTTTCTTTTACGCCTTTCCACCTTTCACCTTTATTTCGAAAGTCTTACGAAAAATAGGCTTTGAGGGTTCTCTAAGCAACCTGATTGTACCAGATTGGCCTTCACAGCCTTGGTACCATCTTTGCATGGAGATGTTTGACTGTGATCCTATAATTTTTGAACCAAAAATTGATCTCCCACACTCTTCCAACAGGAATCCACATCCTCTATGGGCTCATCTTTCCCTGGTTGCAGGCACTTCATCAGGCAAGCATTCATTAAGACAGGTATGTCTGCTGGAACTCTCGAAATAACAGTATCCTCCATCTCTAAATCAACGCTTTGTCAGTATGAAAGAACTATAAGAAGGTGGTATGATTTCTGCACCAAGAAAGGTTTAAATCCTTTCTTAGCGAACATTCCAAAGGTTCTCAAGTTTCTAACAGTCGAATTCGAAAGAGGAATCTCATATGGAACTATAAATTCATACAGATCTGCTCTAGTCTTAATTCTGGGCTCCGAAATCGGACAAGACCCGGGGATTAAAAGATTCTGTAAAGGTATAGGTGAACTTCGCCCACCTTCACCAAAATATAATTCCATCTGGAATCCAAAGATCACGCTTAAGCATCTTTCTAAATTATCTCCGAATCCGGATATTTCATTGGATGTTTTCTCTCACAAGCTCGTAACACTTCTTGCTCTGGTCACTGGATCAACGTCTGCAGCAAAACGATCAGGTGTCAACATAGATAATATAAGAACAGCTGCGGACTGGACGAAAGATTCGCAAACATTTACAAAGTTTTATGATTTGGATGTCGGCATCGACCACAATTTGTTTGCTAACACGATCCTATGCTTATAAGACTAACTTGAACAATTTGCCTAACAAATAATTGCCGCATGGTTGCTTTAAATATCTACTTGGTGATCTCGAGGAAGAGGCGCGAAATACAATTCACTGATTAAACGAACTTACCTTTAAGTGAAGGTCAATCAGAATTATATGTAGAGCCACTTCCGAAGAGATCAGTCCCATCTCAAGGTTCCTTACCCTCTGGCTGAATAACTCAGCCCCCCCGAGATTGCGGCAAGACTTTGAAGTATAAGTATTGTAGCGTCAAAACGAGAGTCGAGGGAAATGTTGATGAGGTAGAAAAAATTCTCAAATTTGACGGTAAACCTGTGGCAACACCGACATGGAGTTGGAGGTACTACTTGGTGATCTTTCCGGAAGAGGCTCTACATACAATTATGATTGAACTTCACTTGAAAGTAAGTTTGTTTAATCAGTGAATTATAATGTGTTATATGAGCGAGGTGACAAGACAGCAGACAGTGTTTGTCAAATCAAAATGCATTAGGAGGAATAGTGTAATTTGGTTTGTCGGCTGACACGGGCTTATGATTTGATTATTATATGTATCTTTACCTAATAAGTTCAAATTATTCAGAAATATAGTAATTCAATGAAATTTGAATTTATTTATATTTGCAAAAGTTTAAATTAAATTAAATCAAGAGGGAAAAAGGGTAGTGGAATATAGAGATATCACACTTGTCATTGGACCATGAAATTCACGCGGAAGTGCTGAGAGAGAAATTGTAATAAAATAACGAAAAATTAGAAAATAAGAATTATAAATTATTTCAGACGTTAAATTAATATAGAAAATCTATAACCATCATGTATGATTCATTAAAAGAGTTTAAATAAGAAATTAAGTTCATGGCTCCAACGCCTACTTGTTAAATAAAAACCATCTCAGCAAAAGAGCGTCTAAAATAATTATTTTCCTTGTGTAAGATTTCAACATCATCCCATTTCATAGCATTAGAGTCACCTGAATGTCTTGCACTGAGTGTTGACTAATAGCTCTGTGGCATTTTTCTGCTAGTCTCATATTGTACTTATGTTCTTCAACTCTGATTCTAAAAGGGCGACTAGTCTGACCGTTGTGAGTCATACTACAAGAGCAAGTGATGCTATAAAGTACATTACATTGGTCTAAAAGTTCCAGTCTTTCCTTGCCTAATTTAATATATCTATCAAACTTGTGATCAGCTCTAAAAATAGTCTCAGTATTATAATTTCTAAGAAGTCTGTTTATATTGTTGCAAAGTGTGCCTAAAAATGGAACAGATATGACTTCTTTCTTGACATTAACCACCTCAAGATGACTCTCAGTGTCAATATGGATCTTGTCCCTGGTTTCCAATTCTTTCAATTTTCCATTGATGTGCTTATCAACAAAATTATTCGAATACTTATTACAAAATAAAAGAATTTTTTAACGATATCCAAGTTGTTGATATGAAAAATTATATCTGAAAGGAGTATAGACATATCAACCAGATTTTTAACAACACCAATGTCGTGGTGTATAGAATAATCAGATAAATGATTGAGAAATCTACCTGAAGACGCTTTTTTGCGGAACCAGTTAGTTATAATATTACTGTTATAGTCTCTAATAAGTTCAAGGTTCAAAAAGCTTATAGACTTATTATATTCAGTTTCAGATGTGAGTTTTAGTCTTGGATGAAAAGAGTTGAAAATGTCAAGTACCAAATCCAGTTTTTCACTTGGAATAATCGAAAAAGTATTATCGATGTAACGTGTGTAAGCAAGAATTTCAGAATGAAATTTAGAAAAAGCATAGGATTCCTAATCTTGCATTACCAATTCAGATAATATAGAAGATATGGGAGACACAATAGGGGTGCCAAAAGATTGTTTGTAAAGAACATTATCAAATTTAAAAACATTAGAATCTAGTAATTGTCAAGTTTGTGAATTTTAGGCAATCCATGAATCCTAGAAAAATTAGAGTTAGTAGTGATTAGATCTCGTCTAACATCATTCGGATTGAGAAATTTATTAATTCTCCAATCAATGATCAAATTGAAAGTTTTATTTCGTAGTGTCTTGAAGGTTATTCCCGGATCAGAATCTAATTTGATGGATGTATTAGAATCCTTAAGTAAGGAAGCCATTTTAACTTTATAATCATTATTATGCATTAGAACCGTAACATTCCCTTTATCGGCCTTGGTTATAAGAATATCTTTATTATTCATAATAAAACAGTTTGTAAGTTTAAGATTTTTAGCATTAATCCTATCAAATTAAGAAATTCGATATGGTGTTTTTAAATAATTGGAAACCAAGGACCAAATCTTGTGTCTAAATTCTAAATGCGGGTCA
>JAUMHM010000087.1:11798962-11822478 GCA_032362435.1 Melikaiella ostensackeni | reverse complement strand
TCATCCACTCTTTGATTTTGTTGATGTTTTCATCAATTTTCGCCGTCGACGGCCTGCCACTGCGTTCGTCATCCTCGGCCAACTCACGACCACTTCTGAAGCGTTCGTGCCAGCCTTTGAAAAAGATCGATTTTTCAGTTGAGTTCATTTTTGAAGGAAAAATGTCCCGAAAATATCATTATAATTTATGACCATGTTTCTGAATTCCTTCCTCAATGTCTTTTCATTTTAGGAATTCGAAAGTGTATATATTATTATAATTATTTAATTAGTCGCTGACGAAGTCGAACTTGTTAATATTGGGCCTTACCATTCATATCTAGGTTTGTGGTAAAGTTTGATAAATTTCTCAAATTGTGTTTACTAAGATATTATAAATTTAATAACATCCAATATATCATGATAATTTAAGGAGTTTTAAATTTAAAAGTTCTTACTGAACAGAATTTGAGAAATTTATTGAACTTAATTACAGTCCTATAATAAGGATATGAACTGAAAACCCCAAAATCGACAAGTTCGACTTCATAAACGCCAAATTAGAAAATAATAATCTCAAACTGAACGTTAGAAAATTGTTTTCTTCTAAAAAGGGCCCAATCGACTATTTTGAATTTGGTCTTAAATTGTACGCAGAATTCCAAAGAGCTACATAACTGCAACAGAAAACAAAATCTCATTTGCAAACAACTTTTATTCAAAATTTGTTCCGACCCATCGTGTGGTTATCAAATTGTTATTAATTTATTTCCGTAGAAAATTCATCAGTAAATGAGTAACAATTTAACTTCTTTTCAATTTTACACATAACATATTAATTAGTTATCGATAGTAATTTTGTTTTATTAAGTTTCAGTCGCTTGTAAAAATAATAGGCAGAAGAATTCGGAGCATACTCATTTAAGCTTTCAAAAAATCTTTATTCCGTATAAATATTCAAATTTTTTTGCATTGCAAAAGTTTTTTAATTGGGGACAAATTAAGTTTCATGATTTTTCAATCAATTTTGACGTAGAACTATAGACACTAAATTGGAAGGAAGTAAAAAACCGATTCAATCTAAGGCACATCGAATATTAGCTTTTCGATATTCGATGCACGGGTGGATCGAATCGGAAAAAAACGATCCGATGGTAGCACGCGTCGAATGTCGATTTTTTTAATTCGACGCACGGGTCGATCGAATCTAAAAAAAAACCGATCCGACATTCAATGCGTGGGTTGATCGAATCGAATAAACCGATCCGATAGTAACACTCGTCCAATGTTGGTTTTTCAAATTCGTCGCAAGGGACGATCGCATAAAAAACTGATCCGGCGGTAGCACGCGTCGTATGTCGGTTTTTCGACATTCGATGCGCAGGTCGATTAAATCGAACAAACCGATCCGAAAATGGACGCGCTTCGAATCTAAAATGGCACATTCAATCCGACAAACTGCACATGTCTACAACAGGAATTTCCCGAATCTTCAGGCTTCAAAAGACTCTACGAAAAAGTGCATTTTTTGTTGAAAAATAATAAAAGTTTTTTTCATTAGAGAACAATCTTTGATCTGCAAACGCGTTGCAATAATTGTGTGACCCATGTCAGTTTACCCGATCAGGGTCACATCAGAAGTAGGGCAAAGTGGTCAGAAACTTATTAGACCCTCATTAAGATTTCTGCTGGAGTAGTGTTCCTTAGAACTGTTAATAATTCAGTGGAATAAAAACAACATGATGTTAAGAATATTGGCTCTTATTAGTCTGAATTACCAAGTTATTATTCTCTGCCCTCAGCACTTTCGTGAAAGACTGTAAGAAAATTGAAATGGTGCCAAAGAGGATTTCGAGGGAAAAAAACAAGAGACTTCTTGGTTGAACATTACAGTAAGACGAATATTTGAAATAAACTAAAGTACACGAAAATGCTCACTGTGTTGAGAAATACATCGAAGGAAACGAAGGAACGACTCAGAGGGGACTGTGATGAAAAATATTTTGTCCGCTCTGAAAAGCTTCGGAACCCCGAAATACTAACAATTGGTTTTCCCTCTTCTTCTTCCTAAAAGCCTTCTCCTTTCTCAAAAATTCAGAAAACCAACTCGTGTCGTCGTCTTACCTTTTTCCCTTTCAATATATATACTTCATTTTCTTGAAAGCCCTGAAGCATAGAGTTAATTAGTTCGTCAGTTAATTAATTATTAACCTGGAACCAATTAGTAGTTAGAATCGCCTGATATTTCTGAAAGTTTTCTCCTCTCTTTGCATTTTCATCAGAAAGGATTCAATAAATAACGTTTTAATTGAAATATATTATTTACATGCGACTATGAGTTCAGTATATCTGAAAAGATTTTAAAAACACATTTGCAATTCCTCTCATATTTTTGCCGTTTTAATATCGCAACATGTTCTTTCTGCTTAAACGTGCCTTCATGGCAGGTAAATTTAATCATATAATCCATACGCTTTGCTGTTTACAAATTTTTCGTTTCGTAGTGCAATTCACATTCATCGAAACGGTTATAACATTCATGTGATGCCCATATGTAGAAAATCCGTGATGCTGATGTATTCCTGTTCAGCAATCGCAATAAATTGAGATCGATGCGTTAGAGATGCGATCGCTAATAAAGTTAAATTTTCCTTTGCGTGATCGATGATTCCATTACGTATTGCTGGACCAGATTTAAGGCCAGACTGCATTCATGGCTTTTGTTTATTTGCATCAGTCATACATCAATTATAGACGACTTTGATTTGGTTGTATACTGATAAATAAACAACTTAAAATTTAAAAAAAACAATAAAATCAAAGAATTTTTGAATGACTAAATGACTTATAAACAAGCCGTTTTAGATTCCAAATTCAAAATTTTGAAGTAACATTTATTATGAGTCAAAACAATCTGAACTCAAATATTTTACAAAATAATTGAAAGATTCCAAGAACTTACCTAAACTGTATTTTTCATTATCACGCTTCGCCCTAATTTTTATTATTCTGAATGACAAGTTGTTAGAATTTGTATCTTTCCGAATAACTGTTTCATATTTACGAATCATTATCTGACATAAATTTAATTTTTCCTAATGGCCGTTTGTCATACTTTTTTGGAAATTACCATTTATCCTAATTATTTTTTCCCTAATTACTATTTGCCTGACTGGAAATCGTTTACGTAAAATGCAATTTCTGTTACGTGCAGATTATGGCACATGGTGACGGGAGAATTGAAATTAGGTGGAATGAAAATTACAGCAAATAGAAATGATGGAAAATGGTGTCCGCAAATTGTTTCAGGAATCATTAAAAACATATCACAATTAAAATGTTGTAGAACCTTCTAGAACATTCTAGAATACTATAAAAAAGTTCTGAAATTCCTAGAATATCCTGGAACATTGTGGATTAATCTAGACAATTTCAGAACATTCCAGAACAAGTCAAGAACATTCCAAAATTTTCACAGTACTTTTCGGAAATAAAAGAACAGTCTAGACAATTCCAAAAAAGAAAATTGCAGGAAACTCCACAAATTTTATGAATATTACACAGTATTTTTTGGAGGACCCAGACGAAATAGCTAGTGAAAGTATTTTAGTAATATCTATCAGACCAAGTGGGATTTTTAATACCCAAAAATTCCAAACAAAGCCAACAAATTGTTTGAGGAATTATTAAAAACACATCATCATTGAAAGGTTGTAGAACCTTCTAGAACATTCTGGAATACTATAGAAAAGTTCAAAAATTCTTAGAGTATTTTGGAACATTCTAGAATAATCTAGACAATTACAGAACATTCCAGAACAAGTCAAGATTATTCCCAAATTTCCACAATACGTTTCGAAGATGAAAGAACAGTCTAGACTATTCCAAAACAGAAAATTGTAAAAAACTCCACGAATTCAAAGAACATTCCACAGTATTTCTTCAGAGGACCCAGACGAAATAGCTAGTAAAAGTATTCTAGTAATATCTACCAGACCGAGTAGGTTTTTGATACCCACAAACCCCACATGAATTCCACAGATTGCTTAAGAAATTATCAGAAACACGTCATCATTAAAAAGTTGCAGAACCTCCTAGTACATATTCTAGAATATTTTGGAAAAGTCCAGAAATTCCTGGAGTATCCTGGAACATTCTAGAATAATCTAGACAATTGAAGAACAAGTTAAGGACATTTCAAAATTTCCACAGTACCTTTCGAAAATGAAAGAACAGTCTAGGCAATTCCAAAACGAAAAATTGTGGAAAACTCCACGAATTTGAAGAAAATTCCACATTATTATCTTAGAGGACCCAGACGAAATAGCAAGTAGAAGTATTTTAGTAATATCTACCAGTCCAAGTATGTTTTTGATACCCAAAAACCACACACGATTTCCACAGATTGTTTAAGAAATTATCGAAAAAATATCATCATAAAAAAGGTTGTAGAACCTTCTAGAACATTCTAGAATACATTGGAAAAGTTCAGAAATTCCTAGAGTATCCTGGAGCATTCTAAAATAATCTAGACAATTGAAGAACAAGTTAAGGACATTCCAAAATTTCCAAATTACCTTTCGAAAATGAAAGAACACTCTAGGCGATTCCAAAACAGAAAATTGTGGAATACTTCACGAATTTGAAGAACATTCCACAGTATTATCTTAGAGGACCCAGACGAAATAGCAAGGAAAAGTATTTAAGTAATATCTACCAGTCCAAGTATGTTTTTGATACCCACTAATTCCACAAAATTCCACAAATTGTTTAAGGAATTATTGAAAAAATATCATCATTAAAAGGTTATAGAACCTTCTAGAACATTCAACAATACTATAGGAAAGTTGAGAAATTCCTAGAATATTCTGGAACATTCTAGAATAATCTAAAAATTTCAGAACATTCTAGAACAAGTCAAAAACATCCCAAAATTTGCATAGTAATTTTCGAAAATGAAAGAACAGTCCAGACACTTTCAAAGCGGAAAATTGTAGACAACTCCACGAATTTAAAGAATATTCCGCAGTATTTTTTCAGGGAACCCAGACGAAATAGCTAGTACAAGTATTTCAGTAATGACTGCCAGACCAAGTAGGTTTTTTGTACCCACAAATTCTACACAAAGTCCACAAATTGTTTAGGAATTATTAAAAACAGGTCATTCACATAACATCTATAAATAAAGACCTTCAAGGAAAGGTTCTTTAAACATTCTGTTACAAGTTGTTCCATAACTAAGTTAGATGCTACTGGTGATAAGGGAGAACCCATTGCTACACCATCAATTTGTTTATTAGTTACATTATTAAGTTTAAAATAAGTCGATCCAAGACAAAATTCTACAGGATTCTTGAATTCATCCCTGAAGATCAAAGCGTATGGTGCAATATTACCCATTGTTCACGAATGTACTTAGAGATTATTTAAATAGGCATATGTAGGAACATCCCTATCACATCCAAGGATATCATATGGTCCTTGGGAATAGTTAAATGCTTTAAAACATCAAAAAACTGCGAACTGTCTTTTACATTATAAAGAGTTTTATCTGTTACCTGTGTTAGTATAGCAGATCGAAAAGAAGTCATAGAATAAGTGGCACTATTAATAGTGGAAATTATAATTCTTAGAGGAATATCAGGTTTATGGATCTTAGGCAGTCCATACGCCCTTGTTATGATAGCCAAATAACAACCTAATGACTTTGCATCTTGATTGCTAGCAAAACCATTTTTCTCTCATCTATTAACAATTATATTGAAACCCATATCGCTCCTTGCTGTGTATTCAAAATTTATAACCTTATACTGAAATTGATCCTTTAGTAACTTAATCATGTCATCATTGTCATCAGATTTGTTCATGGCAACAGTCGTGTTACCTTTATCAGCTTTTATGAATAAGATGTTAGGATTCTCATTAATAAATTCAATTGCAGAACTAAAATCAAGCTTGTTATTAAATCTTGAACTGTTATGTTTTAGAAATGAAATATGATCAAATAATAAGTGAGAACATTGTATTCTAATTTCATTCTGCTTTGTTCAGGAATACTCAAAATTCCAGATACACCGGAACTATAAAATCATGAAAAGGAAATATAATATTGCTTACACTTGAATTTACGAAGCTAGAACCCAAGAAAAGAACTCTTACAACCTCGTCTGGAATCGAAATATCAGTCAACTTGTTAAACCAATTATCTGGAATAGTTATAGAGTTTTAGAAATCGTATTTTTGTTCTTTTAACCGATTTAATTTCTTGCACATTGTGTATTTAAATTAAGAAAAATTTCTATTATATTTATCATGTTGTAAAAACATAAAAGAAGCAAAAATACTGAAAGATAAAACTTAGTTTGAGTGTCATGTGAAATTCTTAATTGTAAATTATTACTGTCGATTTCATAGTGTACATCTTTGATTATAATATTGGAAATTCCGACTTCGTAACTTTCGGTAATCCTTTGCGCTTTTAAGTTATTTAACTTATTATGAAAATGTATAGATTTGACAATTTTTTGATTACTTATATTGGAGGAATGCTTCCTTCTTCACAGCATCTAACCATAAAGGTACGTTGGCTACCTAATTTAGCTAATTTAAAAAAAAAACACGATAATCGATGTAGGTTGATGTAAAGCTGCTGAAATACGGTTCTAGACCATTGGAAAAATCCGCTTCCATCATTTGCATTGGAGATTTTACTCATTGTTTTAAATTTTTTCACAAATTTTAATTCCTCAACTCTGTTATCTCAATTATAGGATTATTTCTCATCAAAGGCTTGAAAGGAACTATTCAAGACCGAAACATCGCCACACTAATATGAATATATACTGTTTATTCAAATTGATGGGAATTGTTTAAACTTGTTCTGAATGACCATTCAAGACATCTAACGGTTCATCATGGAACTATTTTTTGACTTGAAAAGTAGATAGTAATTTTTTATTCAGGCATTTTATAGTTATCTATCCTCAGTTCGTGATAGCATGAAATTGTACTTTCTGCAAATGCAATCTGACTTTTGAAATGTCGTATCAGAGACATAAAAAAGTAGTTCCTCGACACGTGGGACACTACAATGTGTGCATATCACGATACTTGAAAGTGCCTTGTTATACGCACTACGAGCAGATAATCGTGCGCAATCAGTCGTGAATCTGAAACTGAATGAGAGCAATTGGAACACTTGAGTTCCACACTTGCACCGCCCCCCGCTGCAATTTCACTCCATTTTTCATTTCTGACCTCAACGAGAACATTTCTTTGAATACTAATGTAATTTTTAATCTAGTGCATAGCAGCTCAAAAAATATTAATTATGCTTTGGAAATGACGACAATTTGAAATTAATATTCTGAACGATGGCAGTAGCTGGGTGGTGATACTCGACTCGTCGAGATCTTGAATGTTCAGCACGGGCGGTCACGGTTGGCATTCGGATGGGTGACCGTCCAGGATTCTCGCTTAATCGTCTTTTTACTATTAACTACTGTCGAGTGGGAGGTTTGACGCCGAGGATGGATGTGGGCACTCGATACTATCGGATGTCTACATCCAAACTCGCCTATCGCCAACTATCTGCGCTCGGAAATTTTGGTTTTTTGTCGTTTTCCATTCCCCTGACCAAATGCTCAGGTGAATGCGAGTGCTTCTAATAAAAATCAGGCGGAAAAAGAACACAGGATTGAGTACGTCAGGCATTGCTTAGAGGCTTATTATGAGAGCTGAGGTAATTGGAGATTATGGGAAAAGAGATGTGAAAAAGCTTTATTCTTTGAAAAGAGTTACAATATTAAATTAGGAGGATATTCTCGATTCAGAAATTCATGTGCATCATGGAAGTAGGAGAAGAAAGAAATTGGATGTTATTCATGATTGAGAAGACGGAAACCTGAAACTCGAACTCTGAACTTTCTGCTTACTTTGATTGCGCGCATGAAGGAATCTTTATGCAGAAATAAATACTCGTGTGTCTGTGCTATTTGCAGAAAATAAAATGTCATAAAGAACCAAATCCTGTAGGTCTGCAAGAAATGAATAGACGCAACATGCGAAGCGTTTTACAAAAAGTGAGTTATTAAGGAAAAATAAATCTCCATGAGATAAAATATTTTCCTTAGAACTGAATTTATAAAATATTTTAGCTTAAATTTATTTATAATATTTCAAATGACAAGAATAAAATATAAGGATGATTCTGACGTTTGTTCATAAATTATACTCCTGGAAAGTTTTAATTGAATGACATAATTATTAAATATCAAGTTCAGTCAGTGACATGAGTAGGAAACTCTTCATTCAAATAGATCTTTATTTTTACATATTCACATTTTTATGATTTGATTTCAAACTGGAGATAGGGGAGTATTTTAAGAAGAATTCCGGTCATCTGATTGAATGCAGAATTTGCATATTAAAATGGTAATGTATGAAAATCTTGAAATTTCCATGAGGGACATTTTGTAGAATTTTAATTTCCACGAATGCAAGAGTTCTTAAAATAAGCTTGCATTATCCAGTCTTTTGAATTGAAGGAAAATGTTTGAAATGGCATTACTCACTATTGTCTAATTCTTGAAAAAACAAACTGAAAAACGTCGAATTATGAATATTTCTTTAAAAAATGTTCTTTCTCGAAAGCTTTTTGCTTTTACAATTTATCATTTTGAAATTTCACAAATGATTCAAATTTGAGATTGTGTGAATTTCCAGAATTCCAGAATAATATAAAAAATTCGAGAACGTTCTTAATAAATTCCAAAATGCTCTATGAATTTAGTAATATTTGGGAAATTTCCAGAATACTCTAATTATGAAAATTTGAAAAACATCCTAAGATATTGCAGAATATTCAAATATATTGAAGGTCGTCACCATTCTTGCTTTACACATTTTGAAACATTCAAGAAAATTCTTGAATATTTTGAAATAATCAGATAATTCTAAACATTTCAAAACATTCTCAATCATTCCACAATATTTTTAAACGTTGTAAAACTTTCTAGAACATTCTAGAATACTATAGAAAAGGTCAAAAAATTCCTAGAATATTCTGAAATATTCTAGAATATTCAAATATATTTAAGGTCGTCACAATTTTTGGTTTATACATTTTGAGACATTCAGGAAAAGTCGTAAATATTTCGGAATAATCAGATAATTTCAAACATTTTAGAACATCCTCAATTGTTCCACAATTATTTCAAACGTTGTAGAACCTTCTAGAACATTCTAGAATACTATGAAAAAATTCAACAAATTCCTAGAATATTCTGAAATATTCTGGAATAATCTAGACAATTTCAGAACATTCCGGAACAAGTCAAGAACATTGAAAAAATTTCATAGCACTTTTCGAGAATGGAAGAAAAGTCTAGGCAATTCCAAGACACCAAAATTGAAGAAAACTGCACAAATTTCAAGAATATTCCGCAGTTTTTTTCAGTTAACTTGAATTTATTATAAATTCGATCTAAGTGAAAAGTTGACAAAAATTTGGAAATTACAGAAAAACTGCAACTTTCTAGCATGATCAAAAGAGAATATTATCAGAAGTAATTATTAATTGTTCGAAGAATTATTTTGTTAACTTTAATTGATAAGTGCCTCTCTCTGACTGTAAAGTAGCAAGATTCGGAAAAAACCGTGACTTTTCAACTGTATTCTAAGAAAAAATTGCTATAAATAATGAAAATTTGCTCAAACAATTCATTTAAAAATCCAATTATCAGTATGTGCATTTATTTTTATGTGGATTCAAACAGATTTGGGAGGTGGGAGCATGAAAATTCGAAAAAAATTTCGAATGAATTTTTGGACCAACCTACTATGGCTTCTTACGTATTTGCTAAGTAGAGAAAAATATTTTTAAAAAATGTGAAGTTTTTTAAATTCTTAGTCTCCTAAAATTTTCAAAAATGTTCGGGATTATTCTGCAATTATTATCAAATTTTCATAGTACTTTTCGAAAATGGAAGAACAGTCTAGACAATTCCAAAAAACCAAAATTGAAGAAGACTGCACGAATTTCAAGAATATTCCACAGTTTTTTTCAGAGGACCCAGACGATTGCTTAATGAGTAAGGTACATTTTCCGCTAGATGGGGCCAAAATGAACTTCGCAGTACATGGTCAAGCAATAGCACTCTTCAAACTAACCTCTACCAAGCTTCAGCCAGAACAGACCCTTAGTTTGCGTTTGGCATACGTTTGAAGTGAGCGTGTCAGTAGTTTTCGAAAGAATCGAACGCAGACCAAAGCCGAGTTAGTCTGCTCCTTCGTCGAAAACCGTTTATTTTTAAATGAAAAAATTTAAACATGGCTGAATTACAGCTAAAGATGTAGCGCGCTCAGGGCGCCCAATGGAGGTCACCACATCGCATATTGCGGGAAGAATTCATCATATGATTGTGGAAGATCGCCAAATCAGGGTGCGTGAGTTTTCCAAGGCTGTAGACATCTACACTGAACGAGTCTATAACATCTTGCACGAAAAACTGGAGATTTGGGTGTGCGCAAGATGAGTGCCGCAAGTGCTGACTCCCGATCAAAAGCGCAACCGCAAAGACGTTTCAGCGCAGTGTTTGCCGAAGTCTGGTCGGAATTCGCAGGACTTTTTGCATCGATTTGTGACTGTGGACCAAACCTGGATTCATCACTGTACACTCGAGACAAAGCAGCAGTCAAAGCAGTGAGTACTGCCTGGCGACAGTGCGCCAGAGAGGGTGTACTACTTGTTTCAATTTCCTTCTGGTTTCGCCGCTACTGTAAATCCACACTTCGTTACCCAACCCGTCTCTGCCTTGCCTTGCCCTTCTTCAATCTTTTAATCTGTGCTTCTATCTCCTCATCCGCCAACTCCTCGTCTTCTTCTAATCTACTTCTCTGCCACTGAATTAATTTGAAATAATTCAAGACACTAAATTCACGTGATATAAACCACTCTGTTTTCACACATTGCACTGTTTGTTGTCAGAAGTAGGATAACAACTGGAAATGTAGGAAATCACCTCGCAAATAGCAAGAAGAGGTAGAGGACGTCGAGGCTCTAACACTCTGTTTCTCCATTCATTTGCCAACGTTACCGCGAGTGGCTGACTGTTTTTTACGAAACTAATTGAATGCAGTCCCCCGTTACGTATGCGCCCATTACCAGGGAAACTGTCGTTCTCGGTGAAGGTGCGCGTTGGCTCGAGCTACCTGGTCAATATTATAGCCGCCTGGATTTGGCAAAACAGAAGGACCGTAATGGCACTAATTAGGTGTGCTCTACCATCCCCCTCTTCCATTACGCCCCTTTCTGCTTACCGCGTGTGTATAACGAATCGTGCACAACTACTCTCTTCTGGAAAAGACACCCATATCCCGTCTGTCAACACTGCCTTCGCGAATAATGAACCGGTATTTTTCTGTGTGAAACCCTACGAAAATGCAGGTCTACAGATGACAATAGTTGTGCTGAAATTTCTGGCCCTGGAATTATATATTCGGACAATGGAGTTTTTGCATAAATACACTCATCCCGCCATTTGTGGCCATCCCATCTCTGACCATCCTCACGGTTGTTTAAGCTTGAATACTTCTGTCTCCCCTCCCCTGAGCGTCCCTTGACGGCCTATACTCAAGGTCTTTGCTCAGTCAGTCAGCGCCGTATCAGAAGCTAATTATATCGCGTTTCTCTGCGCATATACTTTTGTACGTGCCGGGCTCAGAGATTATATATATTCGGCCCTGAGTGTTGTCGACTCACTCGCCGCGTTGAGTGCGGTTGAAACTAAATTTTTAATAGCCTTCGATTAGTGACCAACAAGACACTTCGGGAGTTATGGCTCTTCTTGTCAGTTATAAGAAAAGACTATGATATTAGGGTGGTACAATTTTTTTTATGATTTTGATCCTTTCATCCCCCCCACCCTAAATTTGTTCAAACCTACAAAAAAATAAACGCTTTTTTTGTTGAAAAAAAATTAGCGGTTCCACAAGCCCCATAAAGTTTAACACGTATTTTCTATAAGAAAAAGATACATTTTACTAAATTTCAATAAGAATCGTCAATATTAAGTGCATCGAGTTGACCCTCAACCTTTTCCTTTAAAATTAGCCATAGAATATGAATCAAAAATTACTTTTTGGATTTCACCCCCATAAGTCTGTTTTTTAGGGTCTCAAAAAACCCCCATAAGTGAAAAATTGGGTTTTGCGAGTTTTCGGCGCAAATTTTTATTCTCTGCGGTTTTTTTTGGTACGAATAGTTTCTATTACATAGAATATTACTCACTACTCATAATTAGATGCTTGAATGATCTTTTGAAACAATTTATTATTGCTTATAACAATTTTCTCTTTGAATAGAGTTAAAACTTGTAGTGTTTTCTGAATTTTTCAACTTCTCAGCTAAAGCGAGACACAAGTCAATTACAGTCAACAAAAATAATTGTTTAACAATGCATCATTATTAATAACAGTATTTGCTTAGAATAATACTAGCCAGTTGCGGTTTTTTCTGAGATTTTCAATTCTTTGTCCACTTTATACTTGGAGTAAGCTAATGAATAATAAATTTCAATAAACACAAATGTTCAAATTATCAATAATTGCTTATAATTATTTTCTCCTATACAAATGTTATGAAGTTGCGGTTTTTTGGGAAATTTTTAAATTTTTGTCCCCTTTTCACTTTGTGAGGTAATAATCAATGCAATTTAATATATATCATTGTTTAAACAATTTACTATTGTTTATAACTATCTTGTCTTAGACTGATGCTAGAAAGTTGCGGATTTTTCTGAAGTTTTCAGCTTTTCTTTGACTTTGTAGTTATGAAAAAATACTAAATGAGCATCAACAAAAATCATTTTTTAACAACAATCTCTCTTTTTTCTGTGGATATAGTTTTCAAATTATTCTCTCAATTATTTCATTCTTTGTTCGTATCTCTACTGTAAGATAGTTTTTTTGTTTATATTAATAGTATTGAAAGATTAAAAAAGAGTAAAAATACTTCCTTATGAAAAAATGAGATACTATTCGAAAAATGATTCCTGTGTATGTTTATTAATTATTCGTTTATAATATAATAGTCGAAGAAATGCTGAAAATTCTAGAAAAAAGCCGCGACTTTCTGGCCTTACTTTGAGTGAAGATAGTTGTAAGCATTAATAAATTTCTTAAACAATTATTTTTGTTAACTTACATTAATTATTTCTGCACTAAGTGAAAAGTGGACAATAAGTTAAAAATTTCAGAAAAAACCGCAGCTATCGAGCATTACTATAAAATAAGATAGTTATAAAGAACAATGAATTGTTAAAAAATTAAGTTCGTTAAATTGCATCAATTATTGTCTCGCTCTAAGTGAACAGTGGAGAAAGAGTTGAAAAATTCAGAAAAAACGGCAACTTTCTAGGATTATTAAAAGAGAATATTATTGAAAATAATGATAAATTATTTGAGCAATTACGTTTGTTAACTTGAATTAATTATAACCTCAGTCTGAGTGAAAAGTGGACAAAAATTTGAAAATTACAGAAAAAGACACAACTTTCTAGCATTACCAAAAGAGAATATTAAGAAATAAGAAACACTTTCAGGAAAAAAATAAAAATCAAGTTCCAGAGCCCTACAAATTTATACTATAGCGCAGTATAGGAAACTTGAAATTTTTCTCCTACCCAGAAATTCAAAATTTTTCAAGACGTTCTCTACAGGTCTTAGAAAGTTGTAAGTCTTCCAGCAGTAGGAGTGGAGACTAGTTTAGTCTAAAGAAACACTTTTAGAAAGAAAGCAATAATAATTTCTGGACCTATAGAAATTTATAGCACAAGATAGGCCAATTGGAGTTTTGCTACCACCCCGGAATTCAAAATTTTCTAAAACATACCCTGTTGGTCCTATGCAGTTGTTAACCTCCCAGAACAGGGAGTTGAAGCTAGGTCAATCTGAAGAAACACTTCCAGAAAGGAAAATAAATTAATTTGCAGAGCCATAGAGATTTACGGCCTAATATAGGAAAATCGGAATCATTTCTCAACCCCGAAATTCAAAATTTTCTAAAACATCCTGTTGGTAGCATGCTGTTGTGAATCTTCCATAACAGGAAGTTGATGTCAGGTGAATCTGAGGAAACACTTCTAGAAGAAGAAAGAAATTAATTTCCAGAGCCATAGAGATTTATGGCTCAATATATAGAAATCAGAATTTTTCCTTAACGCCGAAATTAAAAACTTCTCAAAGCTTTTTCTATTGGTCCCAGGAAGTTGTGAGTCTCCAAGCAGTGGGAGTAGGAAACCAACTCAATCTAAAGAAACACTTTCAGAAGAAAAAAATAATCATTTTTCAAGCTATAGAAATTTATAGTGCAAGATAGACAAATTGGAATTGTTCTACCACCCCGAAATTCAAAACTTTCTGAAGCATACCTTATTGGTCCTAGGCATTTGTAAATCTTCCAAAACAGGGAGTTGAAGCAAGGTGAATCTAAAGAAACACTTCTAGGAAGAAAAAAAACCTAATTTCCAGAGCCATAGAGATTTACGGCCCAATATAGGAAAATGGGAATTTTTCCTGAACCCCGAAATTAAGAATTTTTAAAACATAACCTGTTGCTACCATGCCGTTGCGAGTCTTCCAGAATAGAGAGTTTATGCTAGGTAAATCTAAAGAAACACTTCTGGAAAGAAAAATTAATTCATTTCCAGGGCCATAGAAATTCATAACCCAATATAGGAAAATCGGAATTTCACCTTAACCCCCAAATTAAAATTTTTTTTGAGCATTCGCTACTGGCCCTAGGATGTTTTAAGTCATGCACCAGTGGAAGTAGGGACCAGCCAAATCTAAAGAAACATTTTAAGAAAGCAAATCATGATAATTTCCAAGGCTATATAATTCCATAGCGCGGGATACGCAAATTGGAATTTTTCTACCGACCAGGAATTAAAAACTCTCTAATACATACCCAACATAAATACATACATATATACATACATACATACATACATATATACATACATAAATACATACATACATAACATATGTGGGTCCTAGGCAGTTGTGAATCTTCCACAACAGGAAGTTGAAGCTTGGTGATTCTACGGAAACACTTCCAGAAAGGACAAGAAATTAATTTCCAGAGCCATAGAGATTCATGGCCCAATATAGGAAAATTGGAATTATTCCTCAACCCCGAAATTCAAAATTTTCTAAAACGTGCCCTGTTGGTACTATGCCGTTGTGAATTTTTCAGAATAAGAAGTTTATGCTAGGTAAATCTAAGGAAACACTTTTAGAAAGAGAAATAAATAAGTCTCCAGAGCCATAGAGATTCATGGCCCAATATTAGAAGTTCGGAATTTTTCCTTAACCCCGAAAATCAAAATTTTCTAAGACATACCTTTTGATCCTAAGCAGTTATAAATCTTCACGAACAGGAAGTTGAAGCTAGGTCAATCTAAGAAAACAATTCTAGAAATAAAAGGAAATTAATTTCCAGAGCCATAGAGATTTATGGCCAATATAGGAAAATCGGAATTTTTCTTCCACCCTGAATTTCAAAATTTCCTAAAACATTTCCTGTTGGTCCTAACAAGATGTAAATCTTTTAGCAGTGGAAGTAGGAAGTAGCTAAATCTAAAGAAACACTTTTCAAAAAAAAGGAGTAATATATTCCAGAGCTACAGAGATTTATAGCCCAATATAGGAAAAGCAATATTTTTCTCCCACTTAGGAATGCACAATTTTCTAAAACATTCCTCGTTGATCCTAGAATATTAAAGACCTTCCAAAAATGGGAGCAGAAAATATGTTAATCTAAAGAAACACTTCAAGAAATAAAAAATTAATTTACAGAGCTATAAAGATTTATAGCGCAAGAAGCAAATTGGAATTTCCCACCCAACCCGAAATTCAAAATTTTTCAAAACATTCTCAATTGGTCCTAGGAAGTTGTAAGTCTTTCAGTAGTGGGAGTAGGGACTAGCCTAGTATAATGAAACTCTTCTAGAAGAAAGAAATAATAATTTCCAGATCTGTAGAAATTCATAGAGCTAGATAGGCGAATTGAAATTTCTCTCCCACCCCAAAATTCAAAATTCTCTAAAACATATCCTGTTGATCCTATGCAGTTGTAAATTTTTAGAGCAGGGAGTTGAAACTAGATAAAGGTAGAGTAACACATCATGAAAAAAAAAGAAACTAATTTCCAGAGTAACTTTTCTCCCACCCCTGAATTCAAAACTTTCTAAAAGATTTCCTATTGAGCCTGGGAAGTTGTAAATTTTTCGGAAGTGACAGTGGGAACTAGATTAATTCAAAGCAGCACTTTAAGAAAGGAAAGAAATTAATTGCCTGAGCCATAGATATTTCTAGCGCAATAAAGAATAATTAAGATTTGCCTTTCGCTCCGAAATTCAAACTTTTCTAAAATATTCCTTGTTAGTTCTAAGATGTTGGAAATCTCCAAGGTGTCAAGAAAGTGACTATATGGAACCCAAAGAAACCTTTCAGGAAAAGAAAGAATTATCCACATCCGTAATTGAATAGGCAGGATGGCAATATCGATAATTAGACAATATAAGGTTAATAATCCTTTAAGCTGTGAAATTTTTTAATAAAATATTTAAAGTTGTTCTGTTTGAAACTTGAATGATTAAAAAATCTACAGTTACCTACTGAAAGCTTTAATAGTTATGTTGTTGAATTAAGAACGTACAAAATGATAATTTCACATTGAAACTATATAAGTGGGTCAATTTAAGTCTCACAGTTTTGAGTTTTTTAATTTTGAACATTTCAATTCTAAATGAACTTGGTTGTAAAATATTCAATTTCAATTATTGTTTTGATTGAAGGCCGTGAAATGAAAATTGTTCGACTTTGATTGCTGCCACTTTGGAATTGTATAATTTCAAATATTTTTCATTTGTACCGGAGATTATTAATTAATTTTGAATACTTCGAATCTTATACAATATTGATGTTATGAGTTGGAAATTGTGCAATTTTGAATCTTTAATTTTCAATTTTGAACGGTTAAAATTTATATTTGTTTCTCATTAGTTTCCTCAATTTGAAGATTCTAATTGGAAATGGGATCCATTTACTGACTCAGGGGTTTTAATTTATATATTGAATAACTCTGCTTTATAGTCTGCATTATCAACAGTCTAAATAATCAAAACAGACAAGGCTCTCCTTGCTTATAATTAAAGATGTTGTCAGATTTTCCTCTACTTCGCCTCAAACTCTTCGTCTCATATCAAAATTTGAATAACTCTATTCAAATATTTATTTTATAAGTTGTGAAAAAATATCTTTCTATCTTCGCCGGGATTCGAACCCAGGTCTACAGATTGCCGGGCTAATGCTCTAGCTCACTAAGCTACGGGGAGTACAAGATTTTATTTTTCACCACCTTCTACAAGCGAATTACGTCCTTATTCCTAGACTTGTAAGATCCACGTTTTTCGAAGGTAAATAAAATATAAATATAAATAAATAAAAAGATAAATTTAATAATCAAAGATATTATCAGGTTATCTGACCAAACCCCACACCACCAAATTTATATTGATTTTAGACCTTCGAAAAACGTGCATCTTACAAGTACACCAAAAACCATACCATGAAATTCATATCTCCTTGTTCTATGTCTATTAGTTGCATTTATTTTGCGAACTATTAATTGTCTTTATTTAAAATAATATATTTCCGAGTAATTTTCGAAGGTACTGTTCATACCTAAAATCTCTACGCATTCAGTATGCATATAGAAGTTGGGTTTCAACACGACCGATTTTACCACAAACCCACATCACCCTGATTTATGCGGTACACTGATCATGCAGTGCGCTATCAAGACCGGCACTTCAAGTTGCTTGACTAAGTTTATATCCCCTTAGAGAAACCCTCTCAAACTGCCAAGGGAAGGAACAGATTCTAGATCACAGATATTAGAGATAAAGTGACTATCGCACCACATTTCAAGCTAATAAGGTGTCAAATGAATTTCTTTGATATGCTACTAACGATGTTCTTGATTATCCCATGCCTTACATTACCACTAAACGAAATCTCTGCCTCTCTCTACCAAAATATGACAAATTTATCCTCCAGGGCTCATAACCTGTTAGTTCATATGTAGAGGATTTCAATAAATTATGAACTCACAAAATGAGCATATGCTTTCCGTTAACTGTAAAACCGAACGCACAAAATTGATAATTTAATTAGAAATGAAGAGACTACTTATTCAAACTGCAAAGTCTTTTTTAAATGAATGCTAATCATAATTGGAGTTTTTCGATCCTTTCTCACTTCTTTCGTAGAGTTTGACCTCGAGGGCCCGATCCTCGTATCCAGGGGCGTGGATTTAATAAAATAACTTAAACCAAACTCCGAGGCGTTTCTTGAGTTACAACCTGAAGAGCTAAGAGCACCGGGTACCTACTTTTCGCGTGGCAACTGATATCCGGACAAACTTTTAGTTCCTTGCTTCTCGGTTGAACTCGGAGAGATGGCCTTATCTCTCGCTCCTCTCGAGCTCTTTTCCTTTTTTCCTCTTTTCCACTTTTCATCCTCGTTTCCCGTTCCACTTTCTCGTCTCGGTGCCTTTCTGATCCTCTTGGGCCCGGCTGCTTTATACTAATCATATTTGTAACAGTAGCGTATCTGTTATAGATAAAAGCATAAGCGAAGAGCAACCCGAGAATACATTTGCATCTTAGGAATAAACTGTCAGTATCAGCCTCATATCTCACTTGTGTACGATGAAATCGGCAAATGCGTCATCTTTCGAAAATTTTTCAATTATTATTTTACCATTAAGCCAAACCCCTTTTGGAAGGGAGCGTTGGCTTTTAGAAGCCAACCATTCCCTCACACTCTTTCAGGACTTCCCAAAGTTTAGTTTTATTCACCTCATCGAGTGCACCTCGTGCACCTCATGCACCTCATGCACAGAAAACTTTTTTGTTTACTTTCTTTATTTCTACGATCTGTCTCAAACTAATTATCTGATCCGCACAGGATCTCCCTGACATAACTCCACATTGGACTTCCCAAATACTTTCTTTAGTTATTCCCATTACTTTACCGATAAGCATTTTGGTAAGTATTTTGCTCACGTTACTTAATAGGCTAATCGCTGTGCAATTAGTAAAGTCACCTTTATCACCCTTTTCCTTGTACAGTGGAACGAAAATTGCCTTTCTTCAATCACTTAGAACTCCACAGTTTTCAGCACACACATTCATAATTTGTTGTTCATAAATCTTTTCTATTGTTTGTTATCTTAGGTTACATGTCCCTCAAAATTATCGAACACGAATTCTAATTTCGACTGAAAATTGTGTTTAATAATTTAAGGGGGGCCTTTAACCTAGAGCAACAGACAACAACAAAAAATTATTAACAACAAACAAAAATTTGGATCAATTTTCTGTCAAATTTTTCAGAAGAAAAGTTGATTTTGAAATTCCCAATAAAATAAAACAACTAAAATTGAAAACTGTGTTTGCTAATTTGAAGGGACCACTTACCCAAGATATCAAACAATCACAATATTCATTAACTACAAACAAAAATCTGGATCAAGTTTTTCTTCAAATTTTTTAGAAAAAAAAAGGTTATTTTGAGGTCCTCACTAAAATATAACAATTGGAATTGAAAATTGTTCTGATTAATTTAGAGGGGCCTTTCACCTACAAAACCAAAGATTAAAAAAACTTTATTAACAAAAACAAAAATTTGGATCCAGTTTTTGTCAAATTTTTTAGGAAAAAAATGATTTTGAAATCCCCACTAAAATATAGTAATTAAAATCAGAAATTGTGTTTGATAATTTGAAGGGACCTTTAACCTAAAATACCAATCAATAAAAAAATTATCAACAACAAACAGAAATTAGATCAATTTCCTGTCATCTTTTTCAGAAAAAAAGTTGATTTAGAAATTCGGACTCAAATATAAGGATTGAAATTGAAAACTGTGTTTGATTATTTGAAGGAATCCCTTACCTAAGATATCGAACAGTTAAAATATTTATTAACTACAAACCAAGTTTGGATCAAGTTTTTTTCAAATTTTCTTAGAAAAAAATTGATTTTGAGATCTCCTCTAAAATACAGCAATCGAAATTAAAAATTGCGTTGATTAATTGGAAGAGGCAATTCACCTGAAATATCGAACAATTAAAATATTTATTAACTACAAACCAAGTTTGGATCAAGTTTTTTTCAAATTTTTTTAGAAAAAAATGGATTTTGAGATTTCCACTAAAATACAGCAAACAAAATAAAAAATTGTGTTGATTGATTTGAAGAGGCAATTTACCTGAAATACCAAACAATGAAAAACTGTATAAACAACATACAAAAATTTAGATCCAGTTTATGTCAAATTTTTCAGAAAAAAATTGATTTTGAAATCTCCGCTAAGATATAGCAATCAAAATTGAAAATTGTGTTTGATAATTTAAAGGGACCCCTCATCTAAGATATCAAACAATTAAAATATTTATTAACTACAAACAAAAGTTTGGA
Organism: Melikaiella ostensackeni; assembly: GCA_032362435.1. NCBI lineage: Eukaryota > Metazoa > Arthropoda > Insecta > Hymenoptera > Cynipidae > Melikaiella > Melikaiella ostensackeni. The sequence goes on along the minus strand of JAUMHM010000087.1, from coordinate 11,801,950 downwards.
TTAAGTTTTTTTCAAATTTTTCAGAAAAAAATTCATTTTGAAATGCCCCCACTAAAATGTAGCAATTAAAATTGAAAATTGTGTTATATAATTTGAGAGGGCCTCTTACCTAAAATACCAAACAATAAAAAATGTATTAACAACAAACAAAAATTCGAATCCAGTTTTTGTCAAGTTTTTCAGAAAAAAATTGATTTTGAGATCCTCTCTAGAGTATACCCATTGAAATTGAAAATTGTGTTTGTTAATGTAAAGGGACCTTCAAGCTAAAATACCAATCATTAAAGAAATGTATTGACAACAAACAAAAATTTGAATTCAGATTTGTCAAATTTTTCAGAAAAAAAATTGATTTTGAGATCCTCACTAAGATACAGCAATTGAAATTGAAAATTGTGTTTGATAATGTAAAGGGACCTTCAACCTAAAATAACAATCATGAGAAAATGTATTAACAAAAACCAGAAATTTAAATCCAGTCATTGTCAAATTTTTCAAAGGAAAAAAATTGATGTTCAGATCCCCCCTAGTATATAGCAATTAAATTTGAAAATTGTGTTTGATAATTCGAAAGTACCTTTAGCCCAAAAACCAAAGAATACACAAATTTTTAAACAACGAACAAAAAAATTGACTAAGTTTTCTAGTATTTTATAAAAGTAGTAATAGACCATAGTAAATACTAATACTAAGACTGAATATGAATGCTATTATTTGGTTGGCTACCAACCGTGTGCGAAGAAGTGGCCAATCTACTTCGCACACGGTTCAAGTGTGTCCGAAGAACTTCTCTCATTCAGTGTGCGAGTCAGACTCATCGCGTCTGCTATGAAGACACGAGAAATTGTACATCGCACGCAATTGTTTCAAAAAAATAATAATAACAGCTATACGAGTATAGAAAAAACGAAGTTTAATCTTTACCCCGATTTCAGAGTACACTCATTCCGCGTAACTGTGCCGCCCGTTCTTGTGCCGGCTTCACGGTTTTTGCTCAAGGTCTTTGCTCGAGGCAACTGCGAGGGGATTAGGAGGGATACCGTAAGGGCAGCTATGAGGGAAGTCTATGTTGGATCCTTATAGATTAGCATCTCGTTTCATTGAAGGGCGACCACTAAATCGCCTTCATGGGTCCCTCATGGCCCGAAAGCAATCCATGAGGGCCCACTACGGTGCCCACTCAATTGTTCCGCACTTGTACTTCAATTACTTCAGTTTGTTTTCATGTAAAAAATTATATGGAGTGCAACTGCGAGAAGCCCACGAGGGCCCCTCGAGGGCATCGTTTATGTCTAGTAGAACCTAGAGTATAAACTTTTTTAACAAAATTTTAGCATACATTTTGAAGAATTTCTTAAGAACAAATTGCAATTACAAGAAGTTCAACATTTGAAGCGTCAGCAAATAAATGAAGATTGGAAGAACACTCATTTTTTAAACCTACTTTCTATTAGATACTAATAAATTCTCTTTTCAGTTCTCGTTTATCCCGCAGAACCCTTCAGTACTTTAATGTTATCGTTTATATAATAAAAAGATCCTTTATTAAAAGATAACATTTGTTAAAAATCTCCTATTTCTTAAAATATATTGTTATGCTAACAAACAAAAAAAAAGCCGAAAGGAATTTCTCTGACAAAATTGTCTGCTTCACTTACCAGTACCAAGATACTTGTGCCAGGACTGCATTTACTCTCCCAAAGTGAAGTGCTTTTTAATGTATATTTACCTGATGCGGAGATGTAACTCCATATAATTTAAAAGCACGTATTTTTCAATTTACTCTGATGAAAAAATGCAAAATGATTTTGAAGAAAATAAGACATTATTTCGGAAATGGGTTGAGAAGATTAGAAAAAGAAGTATTGGCATTGGGTTTCTTATTTCATATATTTATTTTATTATTTATGATTATATATACATGTATATATATATATATATATATATATTCATATTATTATTTATTTTATTTTATTAGCACTGGAAATGGGTTGAGAGGATTAGAATAGGAAGTATTAGCACTGAGTTAGTCGGAATAAAAAAAGCAGATTGCAAAATGGTATGGGATTTCGACGATTAAGACTATGTCAACTTCTTCTAAAATGTTTACTTCCTGAAAACAATTTCAAACACAAGGTCCACTTCAGGTGTTGTCAAGATGTTTGGGTGCCTTTCGCTCAACTTCTTCAGACAACATCCTGACAACACCTGAAGTCGACCTGGTGTTTGGAATTGTTCTAAGGAAGTAAACTTTTTGCCAGTAGTTGACCAAAAGATGCTTGATTATCGGGACGACACCTGAAGTCGATCTGGTATTCGGAATAATCTTCAGGAAGTAAACTTCTTCGCAGAAGTTGAGCGAAAGACACCCGAACATCTTGACAACCCTGAAGTGAACCTTGTGTTTGAAATTGTTTTGAGGAAGTAAACATTTCGGAAGAAGTTAACTAAAAGACGCTTGAATATCGGGACGATACCTGAAGTCGGTCTGGTATTCCGAATAATCTTCAGGAAGTAAACTTCTGCGAAGAAGTTGAGCGAAAGATACCCGAACATCTTGACAACACCTGAAGTCGACCTGGTGTTTGGAATTGTCCTCAGGAAGTAAACTTTTTGGGAGAAGTTGACCAAAAGACACTTGAATATCGTGACGACACCTGAAGCCGATCTGGTATCCGGAATAATCTTCAGGAAGTGACGTAGGAGTTGAGCGAAAGACACCCGAACATCTTGACAACGCCTGAAGTCGACCTGGTGTTTGGAATTGTTCTCAGGAAGTGAACTTCTTGGAAAAAGTTGACCAAGAGACGCTTGAATATCGGGACGATACCTGAAGTCGATCTGGTATTCGAAATAATCTTCAGAAAGTAAACTTCTACAAAGAAGTTGAGCGAAAGACATCTGAACATCTTGACAACACCTGAAGTCGACCTGGTGTTTGGAATTGTTCTAAGGAAGTAAACTTTTTGCCAGTAGTTGACCAAAAGA
>JAUMHM010000087.1:11761759-11790771 GCA_032362435.1 Melikaiella ostensackeni | reverse complement strand
TCATTCTTTTTGGAATTATCCTTGAATTATTTAAAATTCATTATAAATTCTTTGGAATTCTTTAGAATTTATTCATGAGTTCGATCGCATTCGTCGCTCTTTCCATGCTTTGCAGGGTGGAGTTGGAAGATACAGATAGAGAGTTCAAAACTAACATCCATGTGTCACAAAGATCACCCCTTCATTTTCCATTCCGTCACAATTTTTAGGAGATGAATTTTCATTCTTTTTGGAATTATCCTTGAATTATTTAAAATTCATTATAAATTCTTTGGAATTCTTTAGAATTTATTCATGTGTTCGATCGCATTCGTCGCCCTTTCCATGCTTCCACAGGGTGGAAGGGGAAGATACAGATAGAGAGTTCAAAACTAACAGCCATGTGCCACAAAGATCACCCCTTCATTTTCTATTCCGGCACAATTTTTAGGAAATGAATTTTTATTCTCTTTGGAATTACCCTCAAATTATTTACAATTCATTATAAATTTTTTGGAATTCTTTAGAATTTAATCATGAGTTCGATCGCATTCGTCTCTCTTTCCATGCTTTGCAGGTTGGAGGGGGAAGATACAGATAGAGAGTTCAAAACTAACATCCATGTGCCACAAAGATCACCCCTTCATTTTCTATTGCGGCACATTTTTTCAGTGATTCACTATGAATTCTTTGGATATATTAAGAGTTCAAGCACGAGTTCGGTCACACTCGTCGCACTTTCGAAGTATTCATAGAGAGGGGAGGGGGGATACGGATAGAAAGATGAAAACTAACATACATTTGTCTTAAAGATCACCCTTTCATTTTCTGATCCAGCACATTTTGTCGAAGATGGATTTTCATTCTTCTTGGAACTTGCCTTGAATTCTTTGGAATGCACTATGAATTCTTTGGAATTCTTTAGAATTCAAGCGCGAGTTCGGCCACACTCGTCGCTCTTGTCTAGTATTCATAATGGGAGGATACAGATAAAGAGATGAAAACTAATATCCATGTGTCACAAAAATCACCCTTTCATTTTCCATTCCAGCATATCTTGCCGGAAATCAATTTTGAAACTCGCCGGATTCAACCTTGAATTCTTCAAAATGCATTATGAATTCTTTGAAATTCTTTAGAATTCAAGCGCGAGTTTGATCACACTTGTCGCCCTTTCCAAGTTACCGTTAGGAAATTCTCAATGGAATTAACATTGAATTCCTAGGAATTTTATAGAATCCAAGCGCGAGTTCGGTCACACTTGTCGCTCTTTTTGAATATCCATGATGGAGGGGGTAGGGCTGAAGCGATGAAAACTAACATTCGCGTGTCACAAAGATCACCCTTTCATTTTTTTGTGGCGTATCTTGCCGCAAATCAATTTTTAAACTCGTTGGATTTAATTATGAATTCTTTGGAATTCACTACGAATTCTTTGAAATTTTTGAGAATTCAAGCTCGAGTTCGGTCACACTCGTCGCCCTTCCGAAGTGTCCATTTAGGGGGGGGGGGGGGGGATAGAGATAGAGAGATGAAAACTAACATTCATGTGTCACAAAGATCACCCTTTTACTTTCTATTCTGACATATCTTGCCAATAATCAGTTTAAAAACTCCTTGGATTTAATCATAATTCTTTAGAATTCACTACGAATTCTTTGAAATTCACTACGAATTCTTTGGAATTCAAGCGCGAATTCGGTTACACTTGTCGCTCTAATCAAGTTTCCGTTGGGACTGGGGGGATACAGATATAGAGATGGAATATAACATCCATCTTTCATAAAACTCACCCTGACATTTTCTACTCTGGCATAGTTTTCCGAAGAAGAATTTTGAAACCTGTTGGAATTAGCCTTGAGTTCATCAGAATTCATCATACATTCCTTGGAATTTACTATGATAGGGGGAGGATACAGATAGAGAGATGGAAACTCATATCCATGTGTCACAAGGATCACCCCTTCATTATCTATTCCGGCATATTTTGTCAAAGATGAATTCTTATTCTCAATGGAATTAATCTAGAATTCTTTGAAATTCACTATGAATTCTTTAGGAATCATTAGAATCCCGCTGACAAAGAAGTTACGTCGACGATAAAATATGCCGGAAGAGAAAATTAAAATCCGGCATATTTTTCCGGAAGGCGATACTCAACCATTGAAATATTGCAGATGTCATTAATTCCTAACCTTGGAAGAGCATCTCTATCGATTTTGTCGGGAGCAATTTCATTTACTCTCTTTGTCTTTTTTGATTTAAATTTCTTGTATCAATTTGTTCCCTTTTGGTTTATTTTGCTTGAGTCATGTCGCGTCGTTCATTATGGGCCGCGTGGCGGGGGTTTCTTATTAAGAGTAGGATAATTAATTATGACCGGACATGATGTGGTACTGCCGTGGCGATATTATCGACGCATATAGTCCGGCACAGATCAGTCTGGAACGAGCAGAGAGCGGGTGTTGAGTTGATGTTCGTCAGCTGATTGATGATGTAACATCATCGTAGTACTTCTCTCTCTCTCCCTCTCTATGCCTCTCTTCCTCTCTCCACAATTCGTAGTAGGTACATATGAGGGCATGCACGTGTAGTTTACGTGCGTATCATATGACAGTAGTGCGAATAATGCTGCCTCCCATCCACTATTCGCTTTCGCGATACACCACATACGTGGGACGAATCAGCATGTCAATGATTTCCAAGCCAGTGTGTCACTGACTCACTTTCACTTTTCAAACAATTTTCTACTTTTTTTTCTTTTTTTTTCTCAAAAATCGAAATGAAATCTACTTTTTTATGAAAATTTTTTGCGTACTGAAAAACGAGCACCCAAAAAGATCACAAATCAAAATTAGACTTTCAGACTATCCGCTTTTCCGGATCATTAGAGACAAATTCCGTATTTTTTATACTACTCAGGAACAACATGTTTCGAAGCCAATTTAAACTTTCTCATCAGGGGTAATTTATAGGATGACGACAGTTATAAATAATGAAACATGTGGATCTCGCTCTTCGCGCACGGTGTTATATGATTTTTATGCAAAAATTACTAAATTTGTTTTTGATTTCAAATGAAAAAGAAAATTTACTTACTTAAGGCTCTATCGGCCTTAAGGAACACATTCTCATCATAATATTCGTGCTCGATTTCCTGTGCTCGCCTCATAATATTTACAAATAAATAGTTAAGAAGACGATTAAAAATTATCTTCATGATTTACGATTGGTCTTATAAAGAAATGTCTGATGGCAATTTTATTTGACTTTTTAAAAGCACAAATTCTACCCTTCTGACTTTTTTTCTTATCTCGCGTCGTTTGGCTCAAAAATTAAAATCAAAATATTTCAATATCATTTTCCATACTTGAAAAACAAACCATACCTTCTAACAAGAAATGTTAGCAAGAAAACTTATGGGTCTTCATAGAAACAACAATTTTGATATTATAACTTTTCTTCGTATCTCACGTTATTTGGCTCAAAATTTGAATTTTCGATTGTTTTCAAAAATTCAAAAATTTATTATGACAATCTTGTAGGGCTTTCAAAAAGTAACGTTCTTCTCCTCCTGACTTTTATTCATATGGTGCATCGTCAGACTTAAAATTTTCATTTTAGATTTTTTTTTTGAATTTTGAAAATGCTATAACTCCCATAATTTTTTTTTTTATTGAAAAAAGTCACTGAGATAAATTTTTCGAATTCTTGAGTACTATCAATAGCCGTACATATTATTTTCGTATTTCGGAAAAAATAGTCTCAAAAATTTTCAAAATGCTCTAACTTTTTGAATTTTTATCCAAAATGACTAGCTAACGAAGTTGACCTTCAGCTTTCGACACTTAAAGAGTGTACTAAAGGCCAATCCAATAGATTCATTCTTTCGAAAGTTATCGTGCTTAAAGACAGACATACAGACAGGCAGGCAGACACATTAGTAAAAACCTGTTTCTCGGGTTAAGGGGGTCTCAAAACGTGGACATTTGACAAAAACGGGGGGGGGGGGTCAAGTTTTACACAAATCTAATACCTTATCTGATGAAAATGTAAAAATGTTGTATAATCAAATGTTGTTTGGTCAATCTTTCCATTTTCTTATTAAAACCAAAAATCTAAAAGATAAAGGAAATCTTAAAGATCACAAAGATATTAAAGACAATTTTCTACTTTTTTCTCTGAAAATCGAAATGAAATATACTTTTTTATGGAAATTTTGTGTATACTGGAAGAGAAACACCCAAAGAGTTCACAAATTAAAATAAGACTTCAAAACTACTCGCTTTTCCGGCTCATTAGAGACAAATACCGTCTTTTTTACACTTCTCAGGTCCAACATGTTTCGAAGCAAGTTTAGACTTCCTCATGAGGACTAATTTATAGGATAACTACAGTTATAAATAGTGGAACATATATTAATTGAAATTCAAATATTACCTAGAAGTATAAATAAAACATTTTATGTTATCGAATGTTGTTTGGTCGATCTTGCCATTTTCTTATTAAAATCAAAAATCTCAAAGATCAGAGAGGTCTTAAAGATCTGAATGATCTTGAAGACAATTTTCTACTTTTTTTTCCCTAAAAATCGGAACGAAATCTACTTCCTTATGAAAATTTTTTGTGTACTGAAAAAGGAACACCAAAAAAGATCACAAATCAAAATTAGACTTCGAAACTACTCGCTTTTCCAGCTCATTAGAGACAAATTCCGTCTTCTTTATACTGCTCAGAACCAACTTGTTTCGAAGCCAATTTAGGTTTCCTCATCAGGGATAATTTCAAGGATAACTATAGTTACAAATAATAAAACATATATTAACTAAAATTCAAATATTACCTAAAAGTATGAATAAAAAATTTTGTATAGTCAAATGTTGTTTTGGTCAATCTCTCAATTTTCTTATTAAAATAAAAAATCTTAAAGATCAAAGAGATCTTAAGGCTCTCAAAGACCTTAAAGACAATTTTCTACTTTTCTTGCCTAAAAATCGGAACGAAATCTGCTTTCTTATGAAAATATTTAGTGTACTGAAAAAGCAACACCCAAAAAGATCATAAATCGAAATTAGACTTCGAAACTACTCGCTTTTCCGGCTCATTAGAGACAAATTCCGTCTTCTTTGTACTACTCAGGACCAACTTGTTTCGAAGCCAATTTAGATTTTCTCATCAGGGGTAATTTAAAGGATAACCATAGTTATAAATAATGAAACGTGTATCAACTAAAATTCAAATATTACCTGAAAGTATGAATGAGTAATTTTGTATGATCAAATGTTGTTTGGTCAATCTCTCCATTTTCTTATTAAAACCAAAAATCCTGAAGATCAGAGAGATCTTAAAGATCTCAATGATCTTGAAGACAGTTTTCTACTTTCTTTCTCCTCAAAATCGAAATGAAATCAACTTTCTTCTGGAAATTTTTTGTGTACTGAAAAAGGAACACCCAAAAAATTCACAAATCAAAATTAAACTTTGAGACTAACCGCTTTTCCGGATCATTAGAGACAAATTCCGTCTTTTTCATACTACTCAGGTCCAACATCTTTCGAAGCCAATTTAGACTTCCTCATCAGGGGTAATTTATATGATAACTACAGTTATAAATAATGGAACACATATTAATTGAAATTCAAGTATTACCTAAATGTATGAATAAAATATTTTATATTATAGAAAGTTATTTGTTCAATCTTTCCATTTTTTATTAAAATAAAAAATCTCAAAGATCAAAGAGATCTTAAAGATCTCAATGATCTTAAAGACAGTTTTCTACCTTTTTTTTCCTAAAAATCGAAATGAAATCTACTTTCTTATGAAAGTTCTTTGTGTACTGAAAAAGGAACACCCAAAAAGATCACAAATCATAATTAGACTTCGAGACTACCCGCTCTTCCGGATCATCACAGACAAATTGTGTCTTTTTAATACTACTCAGGACCAACATGTTTCGAAGTCAATTTAAATTTCCTCATCAGGGGTAATTTAAATGATAACTATAGTTACAAATAATAAAACACATATTAACTTAAATTCAAATATTACCTGAAAGTATGAATAAAAAATTTTGTATAGTCAAATGTTGCTTTGGTCAATCTCTCCATCTTCTCATTAAAATCAAAAATCTTAAAGATCAAAGACATCTTAAGGATCTCAAAGATCTTAAAGACAATTTTCTAACTTTTTTCCTAAAAATCGAAATGGAATCTACTTTCTCATGAAAATTTTATGTGTACTCAAAAAGGAACACCCAAAAAGTTCACAAATTAAAATAAGACTTCGAGACTACCCGATCTTCCGGCTCATTAGAGACAAATTCCGTCCTTCTTACACTACTCAGGACCAACATGTTTCGAAGCCAATTTAGATTTCCTCATCTGAGGTAATTCACAGGATATCTACAGTTATAAATCATGGAACATATATTTATTAGAATTTGAATATTACCTGAAAGTATAAATAACACATTTTTTATAATCAAATGTTGTTTGGTCAATCTTATCATTTTCTTATTAAAATCAAAAATCTCAATGATCAAAGAGATCTTAAGGATCAAAATCGAAATGAAATCTATTTTCTTATGAAAATTTTTTGTGTACTGAAAAAGCACCAACCAACAAGTTCACAAATAAAAATTAACCTCTGAGACTGCTCGCTTTTTCAGCTCATTAGAGACAAATTCTGTCTTTTTTATACTACTCAGGACCAACATGTTTCGAAGCCAATTTAGACTTCCTCATCAGTGGTAATTTATGAGATAACTACAGTTATGAATAATGAAACATATATTAACTGAATTTCAAATATTACCTGAAAGTATATTTAAAATATTTTTTATTACAAAATGTTGTTTGGCCAATGTTTGCATTTTCTTATTAAAATCAAATATCTTAAAGATCAATGTGAAATTACTATCTTGTGAAGAGTTTTTTTATTATTCTAAAATGAAGAACACTATAAAGTAATGTTAATCTGTGCATGGCAGCCTTTTTAACCAAATTCAAAGAGATTTATCGAATTTATTGGTATTCTTATTAAAAGTTTCGGATGAAGTTCCGAATAGCCCTTACCTCCGATTCTTTTGAAACTCCGTGAACTCGTGTGTTTTAACGCGCTCATTACGAAAGTTATACTGAAAATCAACGCGAATTCGATTTGTATGGTAAAAACTATAAAAACCCTATAAGAATCATGGTTTTTCACGTTTATCTCGAGAACCTTTAAAAATTTGAGAAAATAATTCTGACAAAAGTTGTAGACCTAGTCAAAATACACATTTTGTGTTGAACAAAGGGGCGCCTGTCAACATTATAATTGATGTAGCCGATGTAATGAAATACATCATAAGTAATATTTCCTTCATAAATGTAGTTTCCGCCATGAAAATCAAATCTGCGCCAATTTGCACTGCCATTTTCCTAATCACCGCGTCAAAATACATACGTATGCGCAGTTTCAAAAAAATCTAAGTTAAAAAAAATACATACGTTTTCTGCAGAAGCCGGGCATGAAATTTTCATCTTTATCATCAAATATCTCGAAAATTTTCACTCGTACAAAAAAAATAGATGAAACATAAAATGTGTTATTCGACTGAGTCCACAAATTTGTTAACATCATTTTCCGAAATTTTCAATCATTCTCGTGATAAACGTGAAAAACCATGATTTTCATGTGGTTCTTATGGTTTTCTCTATTAAAATCGAATTTGCGCTAATTTCGCTATGATTTTCGTAATCAGCGCGTCAAAATACTTGAATATACGAAGTTTAAAGAGAATCGGAGGTAAGGGCTGTTCGGAACTTTACCCAAAGTTTCTTTGTTTTTTTTTTTTTTTGGTGAAGTCAAAACATATTTTCTTGGTAATATGAAATATCTTTTTTTTTAAAAAAAAAACATGAAACTTGCGTTCTATCAATAAATCTTTCTGCGATGCATCCAATCTAAGTTTTTGGTAATTGAATAAGTTGAATAAATTCTTTCATACACCTACACTGGACTTTCTGAAACATCTATCATAAAATCACATTTCACTAAATTCTGATCAATTTCACTGAAAACCATATGTACAAAAACAGGATAATAAGAATAGATCAAATGATTTTCTATACAACTTTCTGCCTATAAAATCCAAAAAATTGTAATCCAGTATTTTGCAAACACCACCACAACACTAATTGAACAAAAATTTCAATTATTTTTCATATTTTTCCTGTTTTTTCGGCTCATTAGAGACAGATGTACAATAAATGTACACAACAGGAAGAAAAAAGTGAGGGGGAGAAAGGGAAGATTCAACCAAAACCATCCTCACACTCTTTCTTTTCTCCGTAATTTTTATACTACTGGGGACCAAAATGTTTCGAAGCTAATTTAGACTTCCTTGTCAGGGGTAATTTATGGAATAACTACAGTTATGGATAATGAAACATATATTGTGTATATGTGAATGGCAGCTTTTCTTTGTAAGCAAATTCAAATATATTCATTAAATTCATTGATATTATCATTCAAAGTTATTTTGTCATCTTTCTTCGTTGAAGTCAAAACATAGTTTCTTGTTAACGTGAAACATTTTCTTTGGGAAAACCATGAAACTTGCATTCTATCAATAATTCCTTCTGTAATGCATCCAATCTAAGTTTTTACTAACTGAATGAATTCATTTGATACTACTGTACTGGACTTTCAGTAATATCTTTCATAAAATCACCATTCGCTTACATTTTCTTATCATTAACACTGAAAATTATATTCACAAAAACATGAGAATAAGAAAAGATAAAATAATTTTCAAATATAACTTCCTGCGTATAATATCCAAAATTTTGTAATCCAATGTTCGGCAAACACTTCACCACAACACTAATTGAACGAAAATTTCAATAATTTTTCAAAAATGTTTGTAAGTTTTGTTAATTTTCTTTTTCTTCTTAAAGATGGAAGCATAAATAATTTTTCCAATATAAAATTTTTTATATTGAATTATGATGAAAAAAATCTTCATTGGAAAGAAATTCAGAGGAAACACGAGCTGCCATGAGGCTTTACATAAAATTTTCAATTTTACAACCAATTAAAATGTTAAACTGGTACTTATCAAAAAATAAGGTTTTCATAGGTTTTATATACATTCAGGTAAAAGAAATTATACCCTCGTTGCCTAGAAGGAAGATGCCATGCTAACAATATGTGCCTATTTTGTACCATTGAGTATTTTATTTACATTTTCTCTAATCTCATGATTTTTTACAGATATTTTTTATTTCAATTGTATTTAATATACTTTCAGTCTACTATATTTCTGAATTTTTCTAAGTACACTGATAATATAATTCAAATGTCATCCTGGTACTTATTATAAATATAATATGGTTGCCGGTAGGATGTACATAATTTGAGACATAGTATCTGTATTTCAATTGAAATTAAATTTCATATTTTAATGTTTAAATATTTGACTATCTTATTATTGTCCCTTTGAAATATATTTTGAAACTTGATATTTGGGGCTAAGACTTTCTGTACAGTTTCCTAAAATCAATTGGCATTTTTCGAACAGATGATTTTCACGAGGGTTTGGGACTGGTTATTCTCTCTCTGAAAAAAAAAGGTAAAACTTTTTTGTTCGTCTAAGTGGCTATATAGACGATTCAGTCGTAGGAATACTATCGTTTAGTGCAGTTCATGTTTCCTCTGAATTTCTTCCTGATGAAGAATTTTTTTATCATGATTCAATGAAAAAAAAATCATATTAAAAAAATTGATTTATGTTTTTATCTTTGAAAAGAAGAAGAAAATTAACAACATTTACAAACAATTTTGAAAAATAATTGAAATTTTTGTTTAATTAGGTTGTGGTGAAGTGTTTGCCGAACTTTGGATTACAAAATTTTTGATATTATACGCAGGAAGTTATATTTAAAAATTATTTTATCTCTCTATATTTTCATGTTTTTGTATATATAATTTTCAGTGTAACTGATACAAAGATTTCGGCGAAATGTGATTTTATGAAAGATATTACTGAAAGTGCGGTATAGGAGTATCACATGAATTTATTTAGTTAGTAAGAACTTAGATTGGATACATCACAGAAGCAATTATTGATAGAATGCAAGTTTCATGGTTTTTCCAAAAATATGTTTCATATAGACAAGAAAATATGTTTTTACTTCAACAAAAAAGGATAACAAAAGTAACTTTTAATAAGAATATCAATAAATTCAATAAATATAATTTGAATTTGGTTGAAAACAAAAGCTACCATGCACATATACATAATTAATATATGTTTCAGTATCCATAACTGTAGTTATCCTATAAATCACCCCTGATGAGGGAGTCTAAATTGTCTTCGAAACATGTTTGTCCCTAGTAGTATAAAAAAGACGGAAAAAAGTAAGAGTGTGAAGATGGTTTTGGTTGACTCTTCCTTTTTTCTCCCTCTTTTTTCTTACTGTTGTGTACATTTGTTGTACATCTGCTCTAATGAGCAGAAGAAGAGGGTAGTCTCAAAGTCTTTTTTTGATTTGTGAACTTTTTATGTGTTCGTTTTCAGAACACACAAAATTCTCATAAGAAATTAGATTTTATTTCGATCTTTGAGAAATTTTAAAAGAAAGACATTAAGCAAAGATTGGTTCCAATCGGCAGGGTTGCCTATGAATACTTAAGATTTCTTTCAATTGAAGTTCTTAATGATTAGCTCAATTTGTCAGAAGATATCTATCTCACTCAAATATATTTTGAAAATTTGAAGAAGTTAGCAGTTTTTTATAAATGTGTTATTGGTTTTGGATTATTACCTTTTTCTCGTCAAAAAATGTGAAAATTTCAATAGATTGATTCTAAATCAACCCACATTTATGCTAACAAAGTATATCTCTTGTTAAATGTAGTTGTCACTTACGCATAGTTAGACAAAATATTTTGGTGAAGACGTCCGCGCCAAGAATTGGCGGCTATTTTGTTGAATCTGACAGATGACCCTGAGAGCAGATCAAAATGAACCGAATGTACAAATCGTTATGATCTCAAGAGTCAGGTGATCGCTGGGGCAAAATGATCTGAAAAATGATCCTTTTTTTTACTGTGTTCGAAATCATTTTGAGTTTTTTACGTTCTTCCGATGTCCTAAATATTCATTCAGCTTTTCATGATAATTAAAATAATCATTTTTATGGACTTGTAATATCAGTGAAGAACGCTACACGAATAGAATATTTTAGGAAGGTATTGGAAGGCAAGGAAGACCGTGTAGAGACTGCTGGTCCGCCGAACTTTTCTCACAGACCGAAAAGGTGCATATACTCGTAGTACATACTCTGCACTCGTACTTTCGCGCTGAGTCCCGAAGGATTAATGTCATGCGGCACGCTGCCAAAAATGGAATGGCTGACCCGTACAAACCGCCAACCGACTTACATGCACGGACGATAAAACTCCTTAGTCTGTGTGTCTCTATACACATATTACACACCCATCTATACAGTGTTAAGGGAAATTAATGTCGGAAGAGTATGGTTCACGTGTGGACTTCCCAGTTGCCGAAAACGTTGAACATGCTGTAGTTCTCAAGTTAAAGATCAATTCTCGTTCTTAAGTCTCAGTGAAAAACATTCGCTACCACTAAACTACACTACGGGAAGTCTCCTAAAAATATAATGCCTCTCCCTAAAGTAAGTATTAGTAAACGATTATATCTATCCCAGCTAGGAGATGGTAAAAGTGTGTAAGGGAGAGCAGGGTGAGTTAGGTGAAAAAGGGGGTATGTTGATAATGAAGAGAGAAGTAGAGAGTGTAAAAAGGTTTGAGTGAGGGTAGCATGAGTAATTCTACAGTTGAGAGCTTGTATATTTTGTATTTTTGTAGACTAATTTTCCTAGGCCATTGGGCTGAAAGATAAAGGCATACAAATATATCTATCCCAACTAGAAAAACCTGCACAGTTTCCTGTACTTGTCTGAACGTGTTCATTTTCAGTGAATAAAAAAGATCTCTTTTACGAGTAAAAGATTCAGCAATCCAGTACTTGCTTCCGGTCCCCGAGGTGCTCGTGCTCCCGCGTGACGAGAGACCCAACCAAACCCTGAGATTTATGTCGTGTGCCCGAAATTTAGAGCGTCCCGTATGAAAAAGAGATTTCTCGTGCAAGAAGATTTAACTGGCTCAGTGTTGCCGCTGCTAGAAATCCGTTGGAAAATAATTCAAGCTTGAACATGGAACTTAATTGACTCGTTTCATTGCTCCAACGGAAGACTTGTGCCTTTTCATTACCTTTCAGAAAAGGACATAAAACTGAGAAATTTTCTTTCACTATACAACTCTTACCATTTTTCAAAGAAAATAATTACAGCCACAATCTAATTTATGAATCGATCTAAAAAAATGCCCATTACAAATATAATTTTCCCTGACATGAGGGTATTAATATTTTCAGGAGATGAAGTACAAAAAGCGTCGTAACTAAAAAGGTAATTTGCTGCACCTTATCTGTGTTCCGTCCTGGATAAAATGACTACCGTCGATAAAAGCTGTGAAAGATTACGATTCAATCAGACCTTCTTCTGGAAACTCAAAGATTATCTTCGTTTGAGATTCACCTCAGCTACTTGCCACAGCTTTACCTTATCAGTCTTCTTTTGTCGCGTCAGTAAAGTCGCGTAAGAAAGTTCCAAATAATCCCCACTTTAACGAGAGTACAAATCTCTTGTGTTCCCGCTAACTCGCCGAGAAGCGAAACTTTCCAAATGTCTTAAATTTCTATGACAAAAAACTTTCGAGTCTACCAAATGAATCATACAGCTCTAAAAACTAATATAACAATGTCTGCGACTAGTAAGTGCTAACTTTTTCCTAAGAATGGTTAAGAGTCTCTCAATATTTCATGACCCAGCGACGCTAACTGAAATTTCATGTCCTTCATTCTCCACAAAATGTATTTTTATTGAAACAATAAGATGAAATCAGATGATTAAACGAACTCATCTGTAAGTAAAGTTCTATCATAATTGTATGAAGCACCTCTTTTAAGAAAAAAAACTCTAGAGACGGACCCCCATCACGTCTCTGTTCTGCTCCATGATCATAACTTTAAAATATTGCCATAATCATTTGTGGGATTCTATTTTAGAATTATGGGAGTTAATCAATGGGTGGGAATAATCTCTTCAGAAGAGGCGCTTCATACAATGATGATAGAACAGTTATTACAGGTAAGCTTGTTCAATCATCTAATTGTATTTCGCGCCTCTTCTTCCGAGATTATCATGTAGCCGTTTAAAGGCCATTATGGCAATTTCATTTGCAAAATTTAATAAATACATTTTATTTTAACTGAATTATATTTAAGTTCTTGTATTACAATTCGAACTTTCAATTAGAATACTTATTTCTTAAATCGTACAAGAACTAGATCATGGCATCAACTAAATCTGCTATTGTAGAATCGATAACGCAAATGACCTGCCATCATCTTATAAAAACGAGCAAATGCCTTAGATTTTTGGGCCCAGCCCGCGGCTTTCAAAATTGTTTTTATACTAACTCCTATTCTATGCGCTGCGGAAGCAGCAGCATACCGAGTGCTATAAGCATTAAAGACTCCAGTGTTTATACCGCTTTCCGTCATTACATTTTTTATCCATCGGCTAAGAGTCTGTATTAACAGGATTATGAGGCTTCTCAAACGATAATAATAATATTTCTTTTGCGCATTTTATGGAGCTAGTTCTTTTATGATATATCTCAAGTATTAACGCAGGACATACGAGGTTGTCCTGAGTAAAAAACGGAATGAGTAAAGCAGGCTAAGGCCCATTAATTTTCGAGGTTTTGATTTTCTCCGGAATCTTTATTTCCATTCCCATTTTTCTATGCATTCCTATTTCCTATTTCTATATAATCCAATACTACTCTTGGATCCCAGGTTGTATTATATTCAGGTTTTGGTGGTCTCAATTTAGACACTCCCTTGAAAAATCTCTTAACTCTATCACCTTCTGCTAACTCTGTACCATAAACTAATGAGATTGAGAATCGAAAAGAGTTTAAAGAACCATAAGACATACCCTTTTCATATTCTCCTGTGAGAAACGATAAAATTTCTGGGATTGGACCTTGAAGAGGATCGATATTTTTGGCTTTACAACATTTCCACCATTTTTTTAAACCGCTGTCATATTGCTTCTTTGTTCCTTTTGTTAGTGATAAAAACATAACATTTGCCGTTTCTGCTGAGACCTGCTTCAGTTCGAATGCTTTTTTGACAACACAGTCACAACCAGGGTAAGTGTCTTCCACATCGGATGCGATTCCCTATTAGTCGAACGGAGCAAATTAATGTTTGGATTCAAATATACAGTAAGGTCCTTCTCATCCCAGTCAAAGGGTTGTTTCATGTAGAAATATTTTTTAAAAATGCAACCCACCTTCCACAGCAGCACTGAAAAAAATATTAAACAGGGGTACTTCTGAATTTCGCGCCCAAAAAAGGACGTCCGCGCATGCGCATGTTTCAGAAGGTAAGCCAGGGGCGAAACTTTGAGTGATGAGAAATTTCCCATCCGTATTCAAAGTTGTTTCTAGTTAAATAAATTAAATAACTATTATAAAGAGGGAAAAAGGTATGATACGATACCGTAACGTTAACTTATACACCGCATTAGGAATTGTAACCTTCACTTGTAAATAAAATTCACAGTTAGTGTCGATATTTCATTAAGAGTTCTGAGGTCAGGTTTTCCGCAATAAATTAACACAGAAAAACCATAATCTACCATAATTTACAGTGAACAATAATTTCGACTATTTCTTAACAAAACCAAATATCAAACACATCAACACTATCATAACATCAACAACATCAAACGCAATTTTCAATTTCAAATGCAAATTTAAATTTAAATTTTCCTAAAAAATTTCACAGAAACTCGATTTGAATTTCAGTTTGTGGTGAATAAATTTTTTTTATTGTTTGGTATTGTTTGTGTGAAGGTTCCTTTAAATTATCAAATACGATTTTCAATTTTAATTGCTATATTTTTCAGTGGAGGTCAAAAAATCAATTTGTTACTGAAAAATTTGACATAAACTGGCTCCACGTTTTTGTTTGTTGGTAATAAATTTTTTTCATCATTTGATACTTTAGATAAAAGGCCCCTTCAAATTATCAAACACGATTCGCAAATTGAATTGCTATATTTTAGTTTCGATCTCAAAATCAATTTTTTTTCTGAGAAATCTGACAAAAACTGGCTCCACATTTTTTTTGCTAATGAATTTTTTTCATTGTTTGGTATTTCAGATTAAAGGTCCCTTTCAATTATCAAACACGATTTGCAATTTCAATTGCTATATTTTAGTGGGGACCTCAAAACCAATTTTTTTTTCTGAAGAATTTGACAAAAACTGGTTCCACATTTTTGTTTGATACCAATAATTTTTTTCATTGTTTGGTAATCTAGATTAACGGTCCCTTTGAATCATCAAACACTATTTGCAATTTCAATCACCATATTTTAGTTTGGATCTCAAAATCAATTTTTTTTTTGAAAAATTTGACAAAAACTGGCTCCACATCTTTTTTGTAGCTAATAAATTCTTTTCATTGTTTGGTATTCCATATTGAAGGTCACTTTCAATTATTAAACATGATTTGCAATTTTAATTGCTATATTTTAGTGGGGATCTCAAAATCAATTTTTTTTCTGAAGAATTTGACAAAAACTGGTTCCACATTTTTGTTTGTTGCCAATACAATTTTTTTATTGTTTGGTAATTTATATTGAAGGTTGCTTTAAATTATCGAACACGATTTGTAATTTCAATTGCTATATTTCAGTAGGGTTCTTAAAATCGAATCAATTTTTTTCCGAAATATTTGACAAAAACTGGCTTCACATTGTTGTTTGTTGCTAATAAATTTTTGTATAGTTTGGTATTTTAGATTAAAGGTCCCTTTAAATTATCAAACACGTCTTGCAATTTTAATTGCTATATTTTAGTGGGGTTCTCAAAATCAATTTTTTCTTCTAAAAAATTTGATGAAAACTGGCTCCACAATTTTTTTGCCAATAAATTTTTTTTATTGTTTGGTATTTCAGATTAGAGATCCCTTTGAATTATTGAACACGATTCGCAATTTTAATTGCTATATTTTAGTGGGGACCTCAAAATCAATTTTTTTTCTGGAAAATTTGACCAAAACTGGCTCCACCTTTTTGTTTGTTGCCAATAATCTTTTTTTTGTTTGGTAATCTAGATTAAAGGTCACTTTGAATCATTAAACACGATTTGCAATTTTAATTGCTATATTTAAGTGGGGATCTCAAAATCACTTTTTTCTGGAAAATTTAACAAAAACTGGCTCCACATTTTTTTCGCTAATAAATTTTTTTTCTTGTTTGATATTTCAGATTCAAGGTCCCTTCAAATTATCAAACACGATTTGCAATCTTAGTAACTATATTTTAGTGGGGATCTCAAAATTATCTTTTTTTCTGAAGAATTTGACAAAAACTGACTCCACATTTTTGTTTGTTGCCAATAAATTTTTTTTATTGTTTTGTAATCTAGATTAAAGGTCTCTCTGAATTATAAAATACGATTTGCAAAATTCAATCGCTATATTTTAGTGGGGATCTCAAAATCAATTTTTTTTTTCTGAAAAATTTGACAAAAACCAGCTCCACATTTTTCTTTGTTGCCAGTAAATTTTTTTTAATGTTTGGTAATCTAGATTTGAGGTCTCTTTAAAATATCAAACACTATTAGCAATTTTAATTGCTATATTTTAGTGGGGATCTCAAAATCAATTTTTTTCTGGAAAATTTGACAAAAACTGGCTTCACATTTTTTTTCACTAATAAATTTTTTTTATTGTTTGGTATTTCAGATAGAAGATCCCTTTAAATTATCAAACACGATTTGCAATTTTAATTGCTATATTTCAGTGGGGATCTTAAAATCAATTTTTTTTTGAGAAATTTGACAAATACTGGCTCCACATTTTTGTTTGTTGCCATTAAATTTTAATTATTGTTTGGTAATCTAGATTCAATGTTCCTTTGAATTATCAAATACGATTTGCAATATTAATTGATATATTTCAGTGGGGATCTTAGAATCAATTTTTTTCATGAAAAATTTGACGAAAACTGGCTCCACATTCTTGTTTCTTGCTAATAAAAGTTTTTTATTGTTTGGTATTTAAGATTTAAGGTTTTTTCGAATTATCAAACACGATTTTTAATTTTAGTAGCTATATTTTAGTGGCGATCTCAAAATCATTTTTTTCCGCAAAAATTTGACAAAATCTGATACCAAATTTTTTTTTTGTGACTGAATTTTTTCTTATTTTTCGGTATTCTAGACTGAAGGTCTCTTTTAATTATCAAAAATCAAAATCAAACAAAAAAATTATCAAAAATGTGGAGCCAGTTTTTGTCAAATTTTTCAAAAAAAAAATCGATTTTCAGATCCCTACTAATATATAGCAATTAAAATTGCAAATCGTGTTTGATAATACAAATGGATCTTCGATCTGAAATACTCAATAATAAAAAAAATTTATTAGCAACAAACAAAAATGTGGAGCCTGTTTTTGTCAAATTTTTCAGGAAAAAAAATTGTTTTTGAGGTCCCTACTTAAATATATCAACTGAAATTGCGAATCGTGTTTGATAATATAGAGGGACCTTTAATCTAAAATACCAAACAATAAAAAAATTTTATCCACAACAAACAAAAATTTGGAGCCAGCTTTTATCAAATTTTTCAGGAAAAAAAATTGTTTTTGAGATCCCGCTGACATATATCAACTAAAATTTCAAATCGTGTTCGAGAATTTGAAAGGACCTCTAATCTAAAATATCAAACAATAAAAAAAAGTTTATTAATAACAAACAAAAATTTTGAGCCAGTTTTTGTCAAATTTTCCCGAAGAAATTGATTTTGGGACCCCTACTGGAAAATATAGCAATTAAAATTGAAATTCGTATTTGATAATTTGAAGGGACCCTTACACAAAAATACCAAACACCTTAGACTCCTCTGAGATACATCGGAACGATCATCCTATAGGGGTCTTGGGATGGAATAGGGAAAGAAATTGATGGAAAGAGGGAGTGTGGGAGAGAGAAGGTGAGGGAGAAAGGGGCGAGGGAATGACTTATGGAAGGAAGTATAAAAAAATATTATTACGTTGGTCTACGAAACTGTTATAGGTGGGCGTTTGCCACCCGCTACACAAAATGTTTATTTTTTATTTTAGCAAGTTGACAGAGCTGGAGCTAACAAGCAAAGTCTTGGGTCAACGTGACCTAGTGAAATATTTCAAAAAATGAACATACATTTTCGTCTAGTGAGCTCAGAAGAAAGGAGAATTGAAATTCCAGGAAATGCGCTACACCGGCTCTCTTCTGGTCCAGGAAAAGTTACACCGTGGCTTTCAGTTGAAAAGCTTGGCCCGCTGGCCTGGCGATCGTGTGGAAACTGAAAGGCGAGAACGTGAGTCATCTCGCGGAATACGTGATCCCTCAGAGTGGAAAGACTCGTGCGCTTAACTGGAAAAGGAAAAAGTCCCTCTACTTTAACCTTTTTGTACTTTCAACTTTTCACAGATCATAATTTCTTAAATCACATCTTTCCACTTGGAGCTACCAAAATAAGTTTGAAAATCTGAAAAGAAATCTAATTTCATTGTCATCTTTTCTTCCTGAACTGAGTGCCAAAAATATATTTCCTTGTTGGTTCACAAGAAAGCTTTTTTCAAAAAGTCAAGATCTTTGATTTTCCCAACTGTAAATTCTGTATTAATAAGAGGAATTCAGAGATTAATGTTAATTTGTGTGAAGCAGTTTACATAATTGCTTCGTAATTAGAGATGTTTAGCTTTGCATGTAAATGGAATTGGATTCTATTTTCCGTAAGCTGTGATCGATAATCATAACGATACAAACACATGTACGATTAAATCGATAACAGTTGCTGGCAACATGCTACTAATAACGTTCTCAAATTATTATTCAACTGCTTGCTTCACATGTAAGGGGAAAGTTCGTAAACTGCAGAATTTATATACTCGACTGCATTATCGTCAACTCCAAAACATTATAATGATTTCGATAACAGAGTATGTACTATATGTATGATGAAACAATTATGATTTTCTTGATCCATTTGTACTCCGCGTATCAATATTATTTTTATACGAGAGAAAAAAGCAGTTGAATATTCTCGTATAATTTACTTTTTTTTTAAAGAAAAGTATCCTGTCAACAAACTCAATTGAAGCAGTACAAAATAATTTGTTAATCAGTTTGTGAAATCATTCTCTTGAGAACCGTTCGAAAACTACGTTATACTGCCGGGGGGGGGGGGGGAGATTAACAGGTTTTTTGTCGTTTTGTTAAATAGGGGGAGGGTTCACGCAAAATGTGACATCACACATGGAAAATAGAAGTGCGAATAGAAATTTTTTTCAAATGCTCGAAAAAATGAAAATTAGTGATATAATTTCAAAAGCAACGCATGTAAGAATATACTTCATACTCCTTCCCCTATTACCCTTTTTACCCCTTTCTAAAAGAATTCCTTTCTTTACCACTGTTTTCAAGATACTTCCCCTTTTTCTCGTTTTTTTGCTTAAACGCAAACTGAATTGATAGAACCCAATAAAAAAATCTAACTATTTCTTGTTGAAAGTCAATTATTTTCAATCGAAAAGTCTGCTATTATATTTTTTGCTCAGAATTCACCTCTTATGATTGAAAATTCTAATATTTGGTTAAAGATTCAACTATTTCTTCGAAAATGCGTTTCTTTTCGAGCGGAAATTAATTTTTTAATTGAAAATTTAACTGTACCATTTTTGGTTGAAAATTGATCGTTTTTAATTGAAAATTCAACTATTAAATTTTTTTTACAGAGAAATCACCTTTTTTGGTTGAAAATTCAACTACTTGGTTGAAAGTTGAACTACTTTGTTAAAAATTTATTTTATTGGTTGAAGATTTAACTGTTTTGTTGGAAATTCCCTCTTTCTTGGTTAACATTTTTTTTGCCTGACAATTTAACTATTCCATTATTGGTTCAAAATTGATCGTTTTTCAATTGTGAATTGATGTATTTTGTTGTAAATTTGTCTTCTTGGCAGAAAATTCATATCTTTGATTGAAAATTTACCTACCTTCCTGAATTACTCTGCTGAAAAATTGTTTTCTTTTGTTGAAAATGAACCTTTCAATCTGCAAGTTTCACTAAATGAATTCTTGGTTGAAAATCAATCGTTTTTAGTTTAAAACTGAAATGTTTGGCTGAAAATATACTTTTTAGCTGAAAATTCATATTTGTGGTTCGAAAATTTAACGGTTTTGCTGAAAATTCATCTTTCTTGATTGAAAATTCTATTCTTTTCGTAGAAAGTACAACGATTTGATTAATAATTACCTTTTTCGTTGAGGATTCAACTATTTTGTTAAAAATTCGTTGAAAAGTTTAAAAATTAGTTGAGAATTTATCTTTTTGGTTAAAAATTTAACTATTTGTTGAAAATTTTTTTGTTTTTTTCTCTGTTTTTTTTTTCAAATTCATTCATGTTTGGTTACATTCTTTTTACCTGAAAATCGAATTATTGCATTATTAATTCTAAATTTAGCGTTTTTTTTTTTTAAATTGATGTATTTTGTTGTAAATTCGTCTTTTTGGTGAAAAGTTAATTTTCTTGATCGAAAATATAACTACCTGATTGCATCACCATGTTCAAAATTTATTTCATTAGTTGAAGATCCATCTCTTTAGTTCAAAATTTAACTATTTTTTTGACAATTTTGTTGTTGTTGAGAATCAAACTTTTTATCCGCAAATTTTCTTATATCATCTTCAGTTGAAAATTGATCGTTTTTACTTAAAATCTCAAAAACTTGGTTGAAAATTAACTTTTTTGTTGAAAATTCCATGGTTTTGCTGAAGCTTTGTCTTTTGGGTTGAAATTTCTATTAATTACGTAAAGGATTGAACTATTTGATTGATAATTAACTTTTTGGGTGAGGATTCAACTATTTTTTCATAAAAAAATTAAAATATTGAAAATCGATCTCTTTAGTTTAAAATTTAACTATTTTGTTGACAATTTTTTTTTTTTTTAGAACAACTTTTTCATCCGCAAATTTCTCTATATCATTGTTGGTAGAAAATTGATCGTTTTCAGTTCAAACTCTAATATTTGGTTGAAAATGAACTTTTTGTTAAAAATTCATGTTTTCGGGTTGAAAAGTCAATGGTTTTGCTAAAAAAATTCATGTTTTTGGGTTGAAAATTCTATTATTTCTGTAGAAAATTCAACTATTTGATTGAAAATTCAACTTTTTTAATGAACATTTAACTTTTTTGTTGAACATTCGTCTTTCTGCATGGAAAATTCGCCCTTTTGTATTGAAAACTCAACTGCTTTCTGAAAAATTCGTCTTCTTCGCTCAAAAATTCAACTATTCCGTTGAAAATTCACCTTTATCGGTGGAAAATTCATATTTACTGGGTCCAAAAATTTAAACATTTTGTTGTGAATTTGATTGTTTTGTTAATAATTAAATTATTTCGTTAAAAAGTCATCTTTTTGTTCTAAAATTCAACTGCTTTACTGAAAATCTTTCCTTTTGGATTAGAAGTTCAACTCATCTTCTAAATAACTTGTCTTTCTGGCTTGAGAATTCAACTGTTTTTGGTTGAAGTTTAATTTTTTTCGTTTGACAATTCGTCTTTTTTGCTTGAGAATTTAATTATTTTGCTGTAAATTCCACTGTTTGGTCTAAAATTAATTTGTTTGTTCGTTAAAAATTCATATTTTCGGGTTCAAAAGTCAACTGTTTCATAAGACTTTCGTTTTTTCAGTTTGAAAACTCAACTCTGTCGTTGGTAATCAAGCTTTTTCGGTTGAAAATGCAAGTATTTTCTTGCGAATGCAATATATTTCGACTTAGAATCTTAATCGTTTCATACGGAATTCATTATGGTCATTAATTCTATGTAAAAGAAGTTATTCCCCCATTTTCGTGAAAAATCATCCCATTTCCGCTAGTGATGTCGTTCGATACGAGACTTTTTCGATACGGTATCGGAAACTCACGTTTTTTTCTCGTATCGATATCGGTTTCTAAGACTCCAGTATCGGTTTTGTCTCGTATCGATGTGGTATCGAAAAATCGATATATCGCTCAGTATCGTATCGGAATTTTGAGGCTAAGCAGCCAGAGGGTGGCTTTCTCCGGTACCACAGTAGAAGGGGAATAGCGACGAGTTTCAAGTATACCTGAGTACCAAGAACCATTCTGTTTAATGTAAAGTTCTAAACGTGCAAACTTCCAAGGATGAAAATATATTTTCCTAATTCTATTTTCTATAGAAATATTGGTACCACTAAAAACAATAATACGCATTATTATAAGTTTCTTTTATAATTGAATTACATAAAATGTCATGAACCACTATTTTTGCACTGCTATTAGAATATAGAAAGCAATTAATATGAAAATGTGTTCATTGGAACATTCGGAACTTGAAGCACATTTCCTTTCAGATTTTTCGGCAATTTGTCAATGGTTGTTAGCAAATCATTTCAAAATAAACGTGGAATATGTGGAGCTGTTTCAATATAAAAATGCAATTTTTTATTGTAGTAGA
Organism: Melikaiella ostensackeni; assembly: GCA_032362435.1. Classification (NCBI taxonomy): domain Eukaryota; kingdom Metazoa; phylum Arthropoda; class Insecta; order Hymenoptera; family Cynipidae; genus Melikaiella; species Melikaiella ostensackeni. The sequence continues at coordinate 11,768,106 of JAUMHM010000087.1, read as the reverse complement.
AGGGTGGCACTTTAAACGAAGTAACTTTTGTAAGGTTACCCATAAAAATATCTTCTAATAATAACCGCAGTGAATAATTCCATCAGCTGTCAGCACATGTGTCAGTTCGTAGACTGTCCTTATATTGGAGTTAGAGTGTACCGTAAGATTTGTTCTGCCCCCCTCCTCCCCCAAATCTTACTAAAATTTTATAAACTTAGGAAACGAACATAAATATAAATTCTGTTAATTAAATGAACGTAGAAACTTAATCAAATTATTATAATAATCAATTTAATAATAATCAAATCAGGCGCAGGCTTCATAGTCTTTCTCATATTTCCCTCTTTTGCCATTTTTCTTATTTTCAACTTGAATGTGAACTGAATTAATAGAATCCGAAGAGAAAATCAATCTATTTTTGTTTGAAAATTCATTCTTTTTAGTTGATAAGTCAACTATTATATTTTTGGTTATTTTAATATATAATTATATATTCTGGTTTGAAAATTCATCTACTTCGATAGAAATTTTATTATTTTTGTACAAAAATGCAAATATTTGGTAGAAAATTAATCTGTCTCGGTTGAGGATTCAACTATTTCGTTAAATATTCGTCTTTTTGGTGGAATTCAAGTGTTTTTTATTCAAAATTGAAATCGTTTTCAGTTGAAATATGAACTATTACCTTTTTCGATGTAAATTCATCTCTTTTGGTTGAAAATTCAAGTACTTGGTTAAAAGTTGAACTACTTTGTTTAAAATTTATTTTTTTGGTTGAAGATTCATTATTTTAGTTAAAAGTTCATTTCTTAGAATGAAAATCTGTTTTGTTGAAAATTCGTTTTTTTTAATTTATATTTTTTAGTAGAAAATCTAATTATTTAATTTTAAATTCGTCTTTTGGTTGAAAGTGAAACTATTTTGTTAAAAATTCAATTATTTTGTAGAAAATTCACTTTTTCTTTAAAAATTAATTTTTTAAACTGAAATTTCGCTATTTCATTCTTGGTTAAAAATTAATCTTTTTTATTTGAAAATTCAACCATTTGGTAGAACATTTATGCATTTTATTGATAATTCGTCTTTTTGGGTCGAAAATTAAACTTCTTGGTTGGAAATTGATGTATTTTGTTGAAAATTCATCTTTTTAGTAGAAAATTAATCTTCTATTATAATCTATCTTCTATCTATTATATTTTCGGGCTGAAAATACAACTGTTTTGTAAAAAATTCGTCTTTTTGGCTTCAAAATCGAACTATTTAGAAGAAATTTCTCTTCTTTATTGACTAAAAAATCTTCCTAGGTTAAAAATTCAAATCTTTTGTTGAAATTTTTTTTGGGTTTTATAATTCTTCTCTTTTTGCTCGAAATTTCTTGTTTTTGGTTAAAAATTTATCTTTTTTAGTTCAATATTCAACCATTCAGTAGAGAATTCAAGAATTTTATTGATAATCCGTCTTTTTGGGTCGAAAATTAATTTTTTGGTAGGAAATTAAAGTATTTTGTTGAAAATTCATCCTTTTTGGAACAAAATTAATCTTCTTGGTTGGACGTTTATATTTTCTGCTTGAAAATACAACTGGACTGTAAAAAGTTCGTCTTTATCGTTAAAAAATTAAACATTTTCGATTAAATTTTTTTTCTTTATTGACTTAAAAATCTTTTTTCGTTGAAAATTCGTCTCCTTGGTTTCAAAATTTATCTCTTTTGGTCGAAATTTCGTGTTTATGGTTAAAAATGCAACTGTTTCGTTGAATATTAAACGTTTTAGGTTAAGAATTCAACTTTTTTGTTGAAAATTGTTTTTTGTGTGAATTTAACTATTTGTTTGAATATTCATATATTTTGTTGAAAATTCGACTTTTTTGGTAGAAAATTATCCTTCTGTGTTGAAAATTTATCTCTTTTGGTCGAAATTTCATGTTTTTGGTTAAAAATGCAACTGTTTGGTTGAATATTAAACGTTCTAGGTTGAAAATTTAACTTTTTTTTTGAAATTGTTGTTTTTTGTGTGAATTAAACTATTTGTTTGAATATTCATATATTTTGTTGAAAATTCGACTTTTTGGTAGAAAATTATCCTTCTGTGTTGAAAATTCATCTTTTTAATCGAAAATCCATCTATTTGGATGAAAATTCATCTATTTTATTGAAAATGCAATACTTTTACTTGAAATTTCAGAGATTTAAAGCGTTTCACGTTAAATTTTGTAACAATATTAAAAAACTTATAATGCAATGAATTACGCCTCTTTTCAAGAGAAAATTCACTTTTGGTCTAACAGATTGAATTTCTGCTGGATTTTCCTCTAAGTTGTATTATCTTTGGATTTATTATTTCTTTTTAGTAACAATTTTTCTTACATAAGATCTTACAATGCAATTATTTTAGCTGCTCAGCCTAAGAGACCCCTCGCCGGAGGAGCCCCTCCTCCGCAATGCGGGGTTTCGCTGTACAATAGTTACGCCACAGAATTTAATTATAAAAGAAGACAGTACAATATAGTATTATTAGAAGCCAATCCAACAGATTCATTCTTTCGAAAATTATCGTGCTCACAGACAGACATACAGACAGACACATTCGTAAAAACTTGTTTTTCGGGTTCAGGGGGTCTTAAAACGTGAACATTTGACAAAAACGGGGCGGGATCAAATTTTACACAAATCTAATACCTTCTCTGATGAGAATGTAAAAAATTTTATTCAAATTAGAAGTTGGGAGGTTATATATGCGCCTCTTAGTCAATAAATAAAATGTGGGGGGAAAATTTATTTAAATAAAATCTTTCATTTCAAACAAACATTTATTTGTCCCTTCAAAAGATTGTATTTAAAAATTGCATTTATTTAAATGAAGCCATTTTTTCAAACGTAAATAAACAAATTATTTAATTCGAATACAGCGTAAAGATACACTGAAATTCCAATATAGGTCGAACGTTGGTTCTTGTCTAAAATGGCCCTGGACATACAGCCGACCGACTCCATTGTCAAAATCAGGGCCGCATGAAACATTTCTATGTGATTTTCGTTCGCAGAAAAAAACATTTATTAAATTTCTTTAAATGTTTGTTTGTTTTGAAGGATAAACGCTGCCTCTTGTTTTCCTGCGATATTTTTGTAACACATAACGTAAGCACTGCAAGCGAATGAAGCGAAGTGCGGACCGTGCAAACTGACACCTTTGTCCCATGGTCTTGGAGCGAAATTCTCGGAATGACAAACTGCAGACTGACCTATTAAAGACTTTCAGTGTAACAATGAATGATACTCGTAAGTCTGAGCTCAGAGAAATACAAAGTCGAAAAAGAAATACAAGTCAACAGAGAAATACGAACATCGAAGAACGCAGTAAATTAATTAACAGAATAAATATTCCGAAAATAAACTGATTTCATGATAAAGCCTTTCCTTATACTATGGGAACCAAGCGACCCACACGCAGTATAAGACTAACCTGTCCTGTATCTTCAATACAAAATCAAGAACATATGAGAAACGAACCGATGGATGAAAAACAAATGATGATTGTATAAAAAGTTAAAGTGACAAAAGTGTGACTGGGAACTAACTGAGAGTGCAGTGTTTGATTGTGCAATGGAAAGAATATTATATATAGCATGCACCTTTAATAGAAAAACAAATGAACATGATCAACGAACCGATAGACGAAAAAACAGGTTGAGATCGCAGAAACAGTTGAAGTAACAAAACAAGTACTGCAACACTAAAAGTCCCCAGAATGTGGCGCTCAGCGCACGGAGTACGCTCGAGGTTTTAGATTTTTTAAAACTATGTTCTACCCTTTCGATCGTTCTAAAAATTAAATACGTTATACAAGATGAATTGAAGATTTTTTAAATGAAAAATGGTGGTGGTACACCAAGTACAACCTATAAGAAAAATGTAATACAATTTTGACAACTTTTTTGCCCGCATTTTTTGAAAAAAAAAAATTTATAATTTTTGTATATTATTCCTGCATCATATCCCATAACATATATTTTTTCATCAAAATCGGTTCAGCCGTCCTCGGGAGAAAAATTATTTTTGATTTTTATTCTCACCCCCATAACTCCCATGAAAAGTTTCTTTCAAGTGTCATCCTTGGAGCAATTTAAACTCCAATTAATGGCAACATATTGTAAAAATCTCGATCAGATCCGAGCGGGGGCAGCACATACAGGTACATCCTTATTCTGCTATGCCCTTTCATTCACAGATTTATAAAATCATTATTCGGATCCGTAAGCCAGGGATTAAAAATAACAATTTTAGAAGAAATTTTGAATAAAATTGTTAAAATATTCTGGAAGAGTCGGAGAGTTTTCCTAATGAATTCTTAAGATAATACCGTAAAATAATTTTTATAAATTTCATTTCTAAAGCAATTTCAACTATACTGATGAACTGCATTGCTAACGTACTCGTGGTGAGTTTAACTTTAATAATTTTATTTCTCATAATTAGTCATTTCAGTTTAAAAAACCGCTAAAAATACTTTGCACTGGCTGTTTTTTTGTAATCAATTGTTCACTAGCAAGAGTAAACAATAACTTTCTGCTCAATTATAAATAATAAAATAATAAAATAATTGACATCAATACTACTCACGCTTATACACATTTTGTTTATTACATAATACTCTTGTTCGTCCTGCCAAGCAGCCTCCTCCCGATTTGGATTATGATTGTATAACAGACTGCTACGTGAGTATACGAAAAATTTCGTTTTTATGTTTTCACAATGAAAAATTTATTCTTACAAGAAACATGCGAATTGTTTGAAAAAATGATATGCTTTTAGGATGATGAGCCCTCTAATAAATTATCGTGTGCTAAGAATGGTTGCACATATTCTTGCCTCGAAGGATGTTTGAATCGTAAGTTGTAAAGAAAATTATTCTCACGTACTTAGAATAAGTTAACTAACTTGGAAATCTAATAATAATTAATAATATAGAGGTCAGAAGATATCAGAAAATGCACAAGTGTGAGCCGTATTAGACATTTTTTCTTTGTTGGATAATAATTAATGTGGATAAATTCAAAGGAAACAATTATGTTTTCACACTGCTCAGTGAACCAACAAAAAATTATTTTTTCCAAATAATACGTTCACTATATGTGTAATAAGATATTCATTTTCAGCCACTAGGGCCTAGGAAATGACAACTTTGTCTGCTACATCATAGATTGCATGTTTTTATATTTTTCCATGCACCCAAGTAAACAAAAGATGCGAAATCCCTGTAGACATTCTGTAGAATTTCTACGGAGAAACGAGAATGGAATTTCTTCAGAAACATAAAATAATGCAGAGTTTTTTCAAAATGATCAAAGAAATATTGCAGAACATTGCTAGGTTTTCGCAACAATTCGGGACTCGAGTTGAGTTTATTGGGTTTCGAGTCGAGTCAAACTTAACTCGATCACTTCAAACTAGCGCCTGGCTACTAAATTTTTGCACGGGATGATGTCGGAGAGGAGATATTGTATTTTCCTGGGAATTTTCATGTTGGTTCAAGATTTTCAAAGTCTTGCGTATATTTATAAGAGATTGCCTGTTGACTAATTGATGTAAGCTTTTGTCCGTCTACTGGTGAATTTTTTAGCAAAGCGAAAAAAAATGTACCTCAGCCCTGATTCGAATCGGAAGCTTCCACTTTTGAAGAGTGGGTGCGTTACTAATTGCACCACCGAGACTTTGGTAGAACTTAAGATTTAATTCTCTATTTTCTCAAAGCTTGACCAGTAGACCAATAAAACTTAACATAAATTGAATTCATTATTCTTCGGCGGAAATGTCTACCACAGTTATATTTTTACATAAGAGTGTTGAGCAAAAGTATTTTTTGCTGAAATGTGTTCAACATAAATATTTCTTGCAAAAAATATTTCTGTTGTGGATATTCATGAATAAAAAAGAAATTTCCTCAAATATTCTACATTCAAGGAATGCAGATAAGGGTTTCGTAAGATACACAGTTTTTGGCCATTTGTTTTCACATGAATATTCTTCAATTGCTAGTAGTTTATATATATTTACATATAAATAAATATTGCATATATTTCATATGTATATACCCATTTCCACACCGCTCATGAAGCAGAGTACTTGGTGCGTTTATGTACAGCTCTCTAGATTTGAATCAGTAACAAGTACGTCATTGAGTCAGATTGGTGGAATTATATTTTTACAATAATATACAATAAATTACAGTAAAGTAAAACAATGGGAAAATTGTAATTTTTTGTAAAAATTTATAATTATATGATAATATATAGAGGTGGGATTATATTGACCCTCAATCGTAAAATTATTTTGGAATTTTTGGTGATCGAATTGGCTTTAGGGTCCA
>JAUMHM010000087.1:11748003-11761659 GCA_032362435.1 Melikaiella ostensackeni | reverse complement strand
GGCCCAAAAATTAAAATTGAAATATTCCAATATCATTTTGCATACTTAAAAAACAAACTATGCCTCCTACCAAAAAACTTCACAGGAAAGCTCACAGGTCTTCGTAAAAGCAACAATTTTGATATCCTAACTTTTTTTCGTATCTCGTGTTATTTGGCTCAAAATTTTAATTTTCGATTTTTTGAAAGAATTGAAAAAGTTGTTATGACAATCTTGTAGGGCTTGCAAAAAGAAACGCTTTTCTCCACTTGACTTTTTTTCATATCGTGCATTGTTTGGCTTAAAATTTTTATTCCTTCTTTTTTTCAATTTTGAAAATGCTATAACTCTCTCAATTTTTTTCTTATCGAGGAAAGTCATGAGGATAAATTGTTCGACTTTTTGAGTACTACGAATAACCGTACATAGAATTTGCAAATTTCAAAAAAGTGGTCTCAAAAATTTTCAGAATGCTCTAGCTTTTTGAATTTTCGTCCAAAATGGCTGGCTAACGAATTTGACCTTCATTTTAGGACACTCAAAGAGTATACCAAAGGCCAATCCAATCGGTCAATTCTTCAGAAAGTTATCGTGCTCACAAACTAAAAGTCTACAGACACACAGACAGACAAACAGCCAGACTGACAGGGAGACACATTCGTAAAAATATGTTTTTGGGATTTAAGGGGTCTCAAAACGTGGACATTTGACAAAAACGGAGGGAGAGCAAATTTTACACAAATCTAATACATTCTCTGATGAGAATGTAAAAATGGCGGATACAATATGGCGGCTCAAAAATGTGGAACGAAACTGATTTGACCTAAGATTCTAACTTGGGTATTTTCCGGGTGGCTAATTTCAAATAAAGAATCGAAACTCAAAATTCAAAATAGTGGATCCAATATGGCGGACCAATGTGGTAAAATTAAACCGATTTGACTGAAAATTCCTACTCGGGGGTTTCCCAGGTCACTGATTTCAAATCCACAGTAAAAATTTCTAAATTCAAAATGACGGATCCAATATGGCGTACAAAAATCGTAAAATAAAACCGATCGAACTAAAAATTTCTACTCGGATGACTTGCAGGTCATTGTTTTCAAATCCAAAGTTCAAATTAAAAATTGAAAATGGCGGATTCAATATGGCGGACTAGAGTTATGAAACAAAACTGATTCGAAGTTATTATATTCCTTGAACATGTGTCGTGCTTAATAATGACAATTTTGTTATTGTTAAATTAATAATTATAATGTTATATTATTTCAACATTTTTCTACTGTTTTTATCTTATACTTACGTTAAAGTTCTAAGCGCTACATTAATTTACTTTACCCATCATCATAGTGGTTCTATTTTTCCTTCCTTCGTCTTTGCTTAAAATTTTTAAAATTTATCAAATAATTAAATCTTGTTATGCAGAAAAATTATCACTAAGAATATATGTGTTGACAAATTTCAAAAGTCGCGCGATTTTAAGAGAAAATACTGCATAAGGACCGCTAGAATACCACATTTTTGGATTTGGGCTTTGTATTAGAAATTAGCATCCCGGACAACCCGCGAGTAGCAATTCTTAGTCAAATCGGTTTTGTTTTACAATTTTAATCCGTCATATTGAATCCGCCATTTTTAATTTGAAAATGTTTATTTTTTTATTTATAATCAGCGACCCGAAAAACCCCGAAGTAGCAATTTTTAATCAAATCGGCTTTGTTTTTGCAATATTAATAAGACAAATTGGGTCCGCCATTTTAAATTTTGAAATTTTAGCTTTGAATTTGAAATCAGCGACCCGTAAAACTCCCGAGTAGCAATCTTCAATGGAATCGGTTTTATTTTGAAATTATAGTCCGTCACATTGGATTCGCCATTTTGAATTTTGAAATTTTAGCTTTGAATTTGAAATCAGCGACCCGTAAAACTCCCGAGTAGCAATCCTTAATCAAATCGGTTTCATTTTAAAATTCTAGTTCACCATATTGGATCCGTCATTTTGAGTTTTGAAATTTCAGCTTTGAATTTGAAATAAGCGATCAGAAAAACCCCCAAGTAGCAATTTTTAGTCAAATCGAATTTGCTTTACAACTGCTATCCTCCATATTGGATCCACTATTTTGAATGTTCGAACTTTGATTTTGGATTTGAAATCAGTGGCTCAAAAAATACCCTGAGTAGCCAATTTAAGCCAAATCTCTTTTGTTTTACAATTGTAGTCCGTCATATCGGATCCGCCATTTAAGATTTTGACCTAAGTCAATTTACGTCAGATTCGGATTGGTAATGTGAAAATCTATATAAGAACATGATAGTGGTGAAAAAAATTTGTTATGGGTGACAAAAAGAAATTTTCATAAATAATAATGCAAAATTGGTGGGTACTTCTCAAATTAACACAAAAATAAGGCAGTCTCTGGAAGAACCACCTAAGTCGATGTTAACATTGTTATTTGGTAAAATTGCTATATATTTTCAATATTCGATTTCTTGCTTCAATTTTATTTTCTGAAATGAAATAAATAAGAAATGAATAATATCGTCTACAATTGAACCGCTTCCGATCAAAAGGGTTAAAAATCGTTCGAATGTTTATTTTAATAACCAATACTTATAGACGATTTCAAGGCGCGTCTTTTCTCCTTTTGCAGAAATTTGTAGGTTTTGCAGTTTTTGAAGCAATTGGTGAAAGGTACATTTTTTTAATATAAAAAATTTCCATCTTTTTTCATTTCAACTCGCGCCAAAGCCAATTTTGACGAATTTTTGATTTTGTTAATACTACAATTCAAACAACGACAGACTTCCAGTATGAAAGTTGTTGATCAAGATTCAAAGAAGTTTTCTGGAAAGTTTCAGCTCAATCGGATTAATGATTAAAAAATTATAAATGTTTTGAATTGCAAGCGACAATCTTAACGCTGCCCGATGCACGTGCCTCCTTGGCTACGAATGTGTTGCAGCGGTCAATATGAAGGTGAAGTTGGATGCCAAAACAAATAACAGCAACCGTTTGTAGTTCTCTTCAGAAATATACTATAAATAGAGCGATGAAGAAGTTGATCGCATTATTTATTATTATTTTAGTGAAAAGAATACATTGCACTGTCTATTGGATTAAAAGCAGCCAAAGTAAAGGATGTAAGAAATCTCTATAATTATTTAAACGCTAATAGAAAAGCATTTTTCTCCAAGTATTTCCTAAAAGTAACAGCTCAGAGTCCAGATACCGAAGGAACTGGGAGAGTGATGATATTGATTGAAAGAAATTTAAAAAGGTATTATTTTAATAATTTATCGTTCAAAATTTTTTATAAATAAATTATTTTAATGATAATATCTTAAGTATTATCCTGATATCCGACTTGACCTTTATATCGTTCGCTGCAACACATTCGTAGCCGAGAAGGCACGTGCATCGGGCAGCGTTAGGATTGCTGCTTGCAATTTAATACATTCATAATTCTTTAACCATTAATCCGATTGAGCTAAAACTTTCCAGAAAACTTTTGAGACTCTTAGTCAACATTTTTCTCACTGGTAGTTTTCCTTTAGTTAAAATTCATTCGGTAAACGAAGCGCTTGAAGGTTGAAATTAATGATTTTTGTGGTCTCAAAAAAACAACCTTTTTGTTTATTAAGATATTTACGTTTTTCCGTCTCACATAGTTTTAGAAGACTTGAACACGTCATTTCTCAAATGTCATAACGTCATATCTCAAATGAACATGTATTCTTGTTTGTGAAAACAAGTTACGAAAAGTTTCGTTTACAATTTTGTGATGGAACTTGAGTCGTCGAGGTGGTTTTTCTCGAGAACGGCTCAGTTATAGTGCTCCTCGCATAAGGCAACCGATCAGGGTGAGTCATGTCAGCTTTCTCAAGTACAAGACGCTTTACCGTTTTTGGAGCGTCTTTGGTCAGAGAAAGCACATGAGGCACCCAGATCGGTTGCCTTATGCGAGGCGCACTACAGATGCCCTTTTTCAATTATTTAACAAAATAGCAACAGTTTTACCAGAAAACAGGTTCGAGAGAAAAAAGAAAAGAATATTTAGAATACGTACATATGTCAAAAATTAGACCAAAATATTTAACCGTTTGACCGTGAAGTTGTGCCGTGTAAAATCAAAGTTGAGTAAATACCCTTAAAGTTAAAAGCGCAAAAAGCGATGCAATAGTGACGCGCTGACAATTACGTCACTTTTCACCAGTCTGGAGGAAATAGAAAAAGAAGCAAAATAGTGGTGAAAGAAATTTGCTAAGGGTGGTAAAAGAAAAATTGTCTAAATATTGATGAAAAATTTGTGACTATATCTCAAATTAACACGGAAGTAAAGCAGTCTCTCGAAAAACCACTCAAGTCGATGTTAACAGTGTCATTTGTTAAAATTATATATTTTCAATTTTGGAGCGTCTTTGGTCAGAAAAAGCACATGAAGCACCCTGACTGGTTGCCTCATGCAAGACGCACTACAATTGCCCTTTTTTTGAATTTTCAAACTTCATAGAAACAGTTTTACTGAAAAATAGCGGGAATAGAGACGTCATAGTAACGCGCTGACTATTACGTCACTCTTCAGCAGGCTGGAGGAAATAGGAAAAGAACCAAAATAGTAGTGAAAGAAATTTGCTAAGGGTGGTAAAAAGAAAATTGTCTAAATATTGATGAAAAATTTGTGACTATATCTCAAATTAACACGGAAATAAGGCAGTCTCTGGGAAAACCACCTGAGCTGATGTTAACATTGTCATTTGTTAAAATTATTATATATTTTCAATATTCGATTTTTTGCTTGTATTTCATTTTCTCAGAGTGGTTCTTCTTATTGTAAGTGTTGAATGTTTTCAAAATGTATTCTGGTTTGTAAAAACAAGTTACGAAAAGTTTTGTTTCCAATTTTGTACTGAAACCTTAGTCGACTTAGATGGTTTTCCTAGAAAACAGCTGAATTATAGTGCGCCTCGCATAAGGCAACCAATCAAGTTGAGTCATCTCAGCTTTCTCTGGTCCTAGACGCTAGGCCGTTTTTGGAGCATCTTTGGTCAGAAAAAGCACATGAAGCACCCTGACCGGTTGCCTCATGCAAGGCGCACTACAATTGCCCTTTTTTTAATTTTCAAACCTAATACCAACAGTTTTACTGGAAAATAGCGAGAAAAGAGACGTCATAGTGACGCCCTGACTATTACGTCACTTTTCAACAGGCTGGTGGAAATAGGAAAAGAAGAAAAAGAACGAGGGAGGAAAAGAGAAGAAATGAACGAGTCCGCGGTTATATGTACCGCGAACTACACAATAGTTGGCTGTTTCACAATGGAGCAACCCTGGCTGCGGGCGAGCAGACGGAATGAGTTTTTCCTTCGTTTGGATTCGAGGAGACTGTTTTAGTTCCCATTCTTTTACCACGTCCCTCTATTTCTTTCTCCTTTTTTTCTCCCACGCCCACAATCACAAACATTCCCTCTCTCTTCCTTTTTTTTGCAATATATATTTCTTGGTCTTTCTTTTCGCCACCTCGAACGGTCGGCTTCATAAAATTATTACTTTACGCAGTTTCAAAAGGCGGGACCACCTTGAGATATTCATGGAAACGGCGCGTAGGCCCAATTTCATTTTGAACTCTTTTCAAACATCATCAGGTCCTACAAGGGGTACTCTTTGAATTTTGGCTCATTCTTTGTGATTTAAAGTTATTTTGGAATTAAATAGCCAGGAAAAATTAAAGGATATAGCCAACCTCTTTTTACGAATCGATTATCTTAATTAGAATATACTAGCATAATATGCGCGCAGTATAGCGCGCGTGTATAGCATTGCTGTAAGTGTGTATTCTATCAAGACTTTCTTCAACATTTTTTTATGGATTGTAATGTTTATTTATTAAATTTTCATGTAAAATCATGTAAATTTAACATTTTTAATACAAAATCCGCTTTTTTTGCAATTTCCAACGGTTGAATTTTCAACTATTGAATATCAAAGAAAATTGAAAATTGAATTTTCAACAGTTAAATCATTATATAAAAAACGATTATAGGATGATGAGCATTGAAATGAATGTCAGAAAAGTATTGAAGGAACTGATGTAAGAATTAATGTAGAAAGTTCGTCTATTCGGTTTGGTTGAAAATAATTCTGTTTGAGATGAGGATTCACCTTTTTTTGGAGCTTTGTCTTTTTTGGTTTAATCCAATTGTTTTTTATTCGAAATTTAAATCTATTTTAGTTGAAATATCAACTATCACATTTTACGTTGAGAAATCATTTATTTTTGGTTGAAAATTCAACTACTTCATTGAAAGTTGAACTATTTGGTTAAACATTTTTCTTTTTCGTTTGAAAATCAATCTTTTCGGTTGAAAATTCAACTATTTTGTTATGAATTCAATTATTTTATTGGGAATTCAACTGCTTTTGATTTAAAATTAGAATCTGTTTTGGTCGAAATATCAACTATTAGATTTTACTTTGAAAATTCATCTATTTTGGTTGAAAATTTAACTACTCGGTTGAGAGTTGAACTGCTTTGTTAAAAATTCTTCTTTTTGGTTGATAATTAATCTTTTTGGTTGAAAATTAAACTATTTTGTTATAAATTTAATTATCTTATTGAAGATTTGACTGTTTGGATAAAAATTAATCTCTTTTGGTTGACGATTCAACAATGTTGTTGAAAATGCGTCTTTTGGGTTTGAAAATTCAACTGTTTTGTAGAAAATTGAACAATCTGAAATTTGGAAATTCGTCTATTTGGTTTGAAAATTCATCTCTTTTGGAAGAAATTTCATTTCTTTTTTTGGTAAAAAATTCAACTATTTGGTTGAAAATGAACTTTTTCGTTGAAAATTCATATTTTTGCGTTGAAAACTCAACTGTTTTGGAGAAAATGCGTCTCTCTTTAACTTACAAATTGAAAGGTTTAGTTGATATTCTTTTCGTTCTTGGCCAAAAAATCCTTCTGGGTTGAAAATTTGATTCTTGTGTTGAAAATTCGTCTTTTTGGCTTAAAAGATTGATCTCGTTTGATAGAAATTTCATCTTTTTTCGTTAAAAATGCATCTGTTTAGTTGAAAGTTCATGTTTTTTGTTGAAAATTCATCTTTTTGGTAGAAAATTGATCCTTTTGGCTGAAAATTCAACTATTTGATTGAAAATAATCTGTTGTGTTAAAAATTGGTCTTTTTGTGAAAAATGAATCTCTTTGTTGAAAATGCATCTATTTGGTTGAAAATTAATCTGTTTTAGTTGAGGATTTACCTTTTTTGAACTTCGTCTTCCTTGGTTTAATTCAATTGTTTTTGATTTGAAATTAATTTCTATTTTGGTTGAAATATCAACTATTACATTTTACGTTGAGAATTCATCTATTTCTGATTGAAAATTCATCTACTTGGTTGAAAGTTGAACTATTTGGTTAAAAATTCTCTTCTTTCGGTTGGAAATCAATCTTTTCGGCTGAACATTAAACTATTTTGTCATTGATTTAATTATTTTGTTGAAAATTCAACTGCTTTTGATTAGAAATTCAACTACTTGATTGAGAGTTGAACTACTTTGTTGAAAATTCTTTTTTCTTTTGTGGAAAACCAATCTTTTTTGTTGAAAATGTAATATTTTGTGATAAATTTAATTATTTTGTTAAAAAATCAAATGTGCGGTTGAAAATTAATATATTTTGGTCGATGATTCCACAATGTTGTTGAAAATGCGTCTTTTGGGTTTGAAAATTTAACTATTTGATTGAAAACTAACATTTTTGTTGAAGATTCACATTTTTGGGCTGAAAACTCGACTGTTTTGTACAAAATTGAACAATTTGAAATTTGAAACTTCGTCTATTTGGTTTGAAAATTCATCTCTTCTGGTAGAAATTTCTTTTTTTTTTGTAAGAAATGCAACTGTTCAGTTGAAAATTAATTTGTTTTTTGGAAAATTAGTTCTTTTAACTAGAAATTTATCTTTTTGAATTGAAAACTCAACTATTTGGTTGAAAAATCATGTATATTGCTGAAAATTCGTATTTTTTGTAGAAAGTTAATTTTCGTGGTAAAAAATTCATATTTTTGGTGGAAAATTCAACTATTTTAGTAGAAAATTAATCTTTTTGGTTGAAAATGCAACCGCTTAGTTGAAAATTAGTCTGTTTTGGTTGAGGGCTCAACTATTTTGTCAAAAATTCATCTTCTTGGGGTGAAAGTTCATCTGTTTGGTCAAAAACTACAATTTTTTTTTAAATCATATTTTAGGGTTAGCAATTCAACTGTGTTGTAGAAAATTGAGCAATTTCGTTGAAAATTTGTTTTCTCGATTCAAAATTCTTTTTTGCTCAAAAATTCAACACTTTTGTTGAAAATTCATCTATTTGGTTGGAAACTTCATCTCTTATGGTAGAGATTTCATTTATTTGAGGTAAAAAATACAACTGTTTAGTTGGAAAGTGATATGTTTTAGTTGAAAGTTTCAATATTTTGTTCAACATTCATCATTTTAGTAGAAAATTCATTTCTTTGGTTGAAAATATGAGCATTTTTTTAAAGTTTGCTTCTTGTCTGATTGAAATTTCATTTTTTCAACTGAAAATCCAACTATTTCATCTTTTGTTGAAAATTTAATTTCTTTAATTAAAAATTCAACTATTTGGTTACAAAACATGTGTTTTTTGGTGAAAAATACAACAGTTTAGTTGAAAAGTAATCTGTTTTGCTGAGGGTTCAACTATTTTGTTGATGATTCATCTTTTCAGGTTGAAAATTTATATTTTTGGGATGGAAATTCAACTGTTTTGTAGAAAATTGAACAATTCGTTTGAAATTTTGTTCTTTCTTGAAAAAAAATTCTTTCTTGTTTAAAAATTCAACTCTTTCGTTGAAAAATCGTCTTTTTTGTGTAAAAATTCCTGACTTTAGGATAATTTGTAGTTAGCTGGAATAGTGTAAAAAGTGCTAAAATCAAAGTAAAAATTTTTCTTTCGTGAGGAATAATGAAGGGAAAACTCGATTTTCTCCTTATTAAAACTAAATGAAAAGGTCTCTGCCCCTACTTTATTTTCCTTTATTAAGCTATCTATGACAGTAGAAATTAATTTTTCAAGTGTTTTTTTAGTTTCTTCTTTTCTTCACTGAGTAATAAAAAAATATGAAAACAAAAGAACTCAGAAACCCAGCAATTTTATGCTGAATGGATGAAAAAACAACATCAGGAAGTCACGTGCTTTCTTATTATATATTGATTCATGGCCTTAATAAACTTCAATTCAATAAAAGCAAGTGTTGAATTTATCAAATTATGGTAGAATAAAACTTAGAGTTTCTCGTAGATCCTTAGTTTGAATAAACAAATTTACTAAAATAGTATTTCTTAAATTGTCTCTA
This sequence comes from Melikaiella ostensackeni, assembly GCA_032362435.1. Classification (NCBI taxonomy): domain Eukaryota; kingdom Metazoa; phylum Arthropoda; class Insecta; order Hymenoptera; family Cynipidae; genus Melikaiella; species Melikaiella ostensackeni. The sequence goes on along the minus strand of JAUMHM010000087.1, from coordinate 11,752,305 downwards.
TATTAACTTTGATCCTTTGACAATAATTAATTAAAAATAAAAATTAAATTAATTATAGATAAATAAAATAATAATAAATAATGAATAATAAAAACAAATAAAATAAAATAATTGAAAAATAAATGAATATAAATTTTTATATAAATAAAAATTATTAATAAAAAGAAACGATCTTCTAATAATAATTTAAAAAACAAATGTAGGGATTTATCACTGCTTCATATATTATTTTTCAGGTAGGTATAAAAATGAGAAAGTACTTTATGAAAGCTGTCATGTCTAGTGCGATTGACAGTATATCAATCTCTTCTATCAGGAATTTAGCGTCCTCGATGGAAATATTTTCTCTGATGACAACTTAATACGAATATTCTACATCGAAATTTATATCAAGATTCCAATCTCTTCTATTTGCATTATGTTAAATTGACCTCAATATTAAGAATGTTTAATTAATATAATTTACATTTCCTTTTCATAACTCACAAATAAAAAAAATGTATAAAATATTTCAGGAAAAAAGCATAAAATAAATCAAATGTAAAGAGCTGGTGAATAATAAAGGAAAACTCACAGAAAATATTTCAGAAATTTTTATTATTTAATGGAAATCTGGAAAGCGATTAGTATCGTACAATTCTAATATTTTTGTCAACGGATTTTGAATTATTCTCATACCAGCAAAGTGATACGCGCACGATTTTTTTCTTATGTATATTCAATTCAAAATACAATAATTATTCACTATTAACAATTCCACGGCTTTTTATTTTCCTTCACTTTCATTAAACACAAATATTTTCAAATTCAAATTTCAATTTTTGAAATCGCTCATTAATAATAATAATAAAGAATTAAAATATAATTAAGCATATAATTCTCTAACAACTTTGAATTGAAACACTTCAATTCAAATAAATTTAAATTCGAAGCTTCAAAAAACTGGACAATTTGACAATTGAAAAATTTTAAAACTGTATAATTTACAAGTGGGAGCTGACAAAAGTGGACGACTCAGTTTCAAGCTAACAAACCTAATTCAAAGTACTTAGTACTTAATGAACTTGACAATTTGAAAATTCATCAATTATGAACTCAAAAGTTCGAAACTAAATATCATTTAAATTAATGAAAATTATAAAAATTAAATTATAAAAATAATTTGAATTAATATTACAATATATCGAAATTTGAAGCCTCTTCAATTATAAAATTTATCATTCACGGATTTCAATACATTAACATTCAACATTGAAAAAGATTTCCTTATGGGTAAAACAAAATATGTATTTTTTCGATTCAAACTAAAGAAATTTCCAATTCGGCATGTACGACTTTCATTTAAAAATATGCAGTTGTCCAAATTTAAAAAACATGTCTTTTTACGTTTTTAAAAAATTGTGTCGTACATAACAATTTTTTTTCATTTTTTTTATCTTGTATTGTTGTTCAATACTGGATTTTTAATTTGAAAACCGAATGTAGAACATCAACAATTTTTTTCCTTCTTTCGGCTGTCAAACCACCATTTTTTTTTGCTCGGCCCAAATGATTCAAATAATTTCTGCATTTTTACTCCACTAACGTGTATTTATATTCTTCTCGTTTTTAGTATTGATATTTTGATATTTTCTGGAGTTGAAAAGAGCATTCTATGCTTAAATTTTTATTTTATTTTTACAAAGCATGATTCAATTTTTCATCCCATAATTTCACATAATAATCAGTTTTTCAGCGCATAATACAGACATTTTCAAAGTCAGAAAATACTGCCCTTATTTATATGAAATATCAAAGCATCTTTATTTAAAAACTACTTATAATAATTAGAAATTAAAACATATTTTTGCGCTTGAATTTGTGGATTTGTTAAAAGATGGTTTTTGGTACTTTTTGGAAATTGTTTTGATTCTAGAACTTATTAACTCTGTGTTCAATCAAAAAATGTCGTTAAGATCATTTGCAAATTTTGCAATTCTTGTTTGAATTTTGGTCTAATAGAAAAATTTCATGAAGTTTACTTCTAAACACGTTGAATATCTACTGAAAATTTCGATTGAGACTTCTTATTGTATTAGAAAAAATTATTTTTGCAATTTTTTGAAAATTTGGAAAATTCTATAACTTCGAAAGTTTCATTCTTTTCATCATCTACAGAACCTTTGGAATAAATTTTTTAAACTCTTCAAAATTTTTGTTTTAAATGTCGGAAAGTTCTCAATTTCATAATTTTGATAAGATTAACCTGGTTAATGGAATTGATGATAAAATAAAATAATTTTGCAATCAGAAAGACTTAAAACGCAATAAGTTAAAACTGAAAAACTATGACTCAGGATTTATTCACAAATATTCACATAATTTTAAATTACTTAAAATGACGATTACAATTTAAAATCATAAAATTTGAGAGTTCCAGTTTGAAAGTCGTTCAACTTTTCTTCTACAGTCAAATATTGTTGAATTTTGAGTAATTACGGTTTTAAAATCTATAATAAAAAATTGTTTATATTTGAAGAACTTACATTTACAATTTATAACTTAGAAAATGTTCACTTTGAAAGGTTTAAATTTGAAATGGTCTAATCATGAAAATTTTAATTTTATATTATTCGATTTGGATCATTTTCAAGATAAAATGTTTTAATTTCACATACCTCTAATTTCAATTTATCTAATGTAAGTGAGTGTCCATAAACTACATGGACAGTTTATCTTTCGTTTAAATAAAGACGAAAATTAAATTTCTATGAACAAATGAAAACTACCCTCAGAAATCAGTTGAAATATAAATTCTTTCTTCAGTTCAAAACTCTTTGGAAAAAGGCAGAGACCTTTCCATTTAATTTTAGTTAATAGAAAATCATGTTCGCCTTCCATTATTCCTGACAAAGAAAACTTTCAATTTTAATTTTATCACTTTTTACACTATTTCATTTAACTGTAAATGATCCTCAAATCAAGTAATAATTGTTATAATATGTCCAACATAATAACACTCGTTATTCAAATTCAAACTAAGGAATATTCAATTATCAATGCGATGGGAAACAACTTCAAGCGGAAAGATAATTTTGCGAAATCTGAAATTGATAACTGTCAAACTAGGCGACACAAAAAAAATCGCAAAACAAAAACACTGATAAGCGAGCTGAAACGTAGGAGCTTCAATGTGAACAGACAGAATTGATAGATTATTATGGTGAATTAACTAAAAAATTAGAATTTTGCGTTACTAATAATTTTTCAATATTCTCTTAAAGAATTTTTTTTTCAAATACCTGATTTTTATACTTTAAAATATGAGTCAGATAAATTATTTTCATTATCTGTATTATTTATTAATTATCACACACAATGGGACTTAAAATTAATCACCCGAACTTTCGTGAAAGAACTTTTTGAAATGAAAGTTTTGACATCTATAAACGACAAATTCCATGACGTGTGACTCAGAAGAATTTAAAAAGACGACCGTACGTCACACCTAATGTGACCAGAGCTAATAAGAATATTATACGAAATTTGACTTGGGATCTATTTAACGTGCGTTTTATTGCTTTTCTATGGTCCTGAGAGAACAGGGGCGTGACGCCATCTGAGGGAATGAAATTAGACCAATGGCCAGTGACAGGCCTATTATGAAGTGGAGCGAATTGGTTTCTTAAGATCCTCCAGCAAAAGCTGTGTGGCCCACAAAAATCGGCACCTTTGACCACACGCCTTCAATCATAAGAACCTTCGGAATAAAGACGCTTTCTCATGATCTCACGTGACCTATTTTCAGTTCCGAAAAAGTGGAGACGGATCTCACCAATTTAAATTCATAACTTTAATTAATTCTCTCCTAATTAAAAAATATTTCTCTGAAACTATCCAATTATTTCCCAGCAAAATATGCTCTCACCTTCTTTACTCCTCGATGACGAATTTGAAAATTGTATGCCGCTCTAATTCTTCTTTATTTGTTCATACACTCTCCCTTTTACGGGTTTAATAGTCTCTACAGAACTATTACATGTTTTCATATCGGCAATCCTCATATTACCATATGTCTTGTCTGGTACAAAAAAATTATTATTTTATACAGAGAAACTGTATCATTTTATGAATAATCTTGCTGAAAATATGTGCTTGCGTTGTTAAGTAGAAAATATGCAAGATTATTTGAATCTGCACGATTACATACCTATAAGATTGCGTGATTAAGTTTTTGATAAATCAGCAAAACGATTTTTTGAATCAAATAAACAAAGGATCCCACACAATTTACATTTCAAGTGGCTTGCCGTGGAATCGTCC
>JAUMHM010000087.1:11704778-11738876 GCA_032362435.1 Melikaiella ostensackeni | reverse complement strand
TAAGTGAAACTGTAAATGATGTAAAGGGAACGGAGCCCTCAAACCCGTAAAAGGGAGAGTAATAAAATACATACATTTTTTGAAGCAATGTTGCAGGACCTTCGGAAACAGAAAAAATCACATGGGGCTCGGTCCAATGTGAACAATTCCTCGAATATAAAAAAGCTACCATCATTGCTTTGAATGTCGATTTGCTCATCCATACTTTCTTTTGTCTGGGTGAACTGGGACTCTTACAATGCAAGGATTGGCGCTTAGTTTCAGGGTCATATTAAAAAAGCCATGATTCGTTAAAAGTTCTTACATTTTCCAAAAACTTTGGATCATTTTCGATGTTCTTCAGAATGTCAACACAAACGTTGCTTCGAGTTTCCTTTTGCTCACAAGTGAGCAATTTCGGCACCATTTTAGCACAAACTTTTTTCATGTGTGAATTTTCGTCAAAAAGTCTAACGGTTTCCTCATCGATGTTCGCTAAGTCAGCAATTGATGAATTGTTCAGGCATCAATTTGTTCGAATAATTTTACGCACATTTTCGATGTCACCGTCGGTTTTCGATGTGCGAGGATGGCCAGGACGCGGATCGTCTTCAATCACTCCCTTCCTCTTTTCACATTTTTTTAATTATTCTGAAAGTTGAGTACGAGATAGACACTCATCAGCATAAGCTTCTTTTAACAAATTATATGTTTCTGTAGCAGAATTTCAAAGTTTCACTAGAAACTTCACGTTGACGCGCTGTTTTATTTCCACAGTCAGCATAATTCCGGCGAAGCTCAGGTAGACGGTCAACTTCGAACAAAGGTTACTGTCTTACTGAGGGTCGTACAGCCTTGAAATTTGGAAGAAAGGGAAAGTGACGAACACATATCAATATCAGACCCTGTTTGTTGTTGCCAAGGTCCCAAACAAGCGGCAAAACAATCAGTTCGGCTATTTAATACCCACACCTCGTATAATACATCGGTGTAGAAGAAGTTCAGAATTCTTGGTAAGAAGAATATTATATTAAATGAAAATATAGTAGGATAGAGAATCATAAATATCTTAACGTTCATTCATTGATTCAAATAGTTTGAAATTAAATTTTGTAATAAAGCATAAACAAGATCTTTTAACTTCTTTATTTTTTTTGATAAAAGTAAAGAAGGATCTCGAGTATAAATTTCTGAATATAAAGTACCGAATGTAAAGGAGCACTCGCAGTAGGGAATTATGGAAAAAAATATTATCATGTTCTTGATCTCCCGTATGCACTGGTTCTATTGAAAACGTATATTCCGAAGAAATGAAAAAAATATTGCTCAATTCTATTTTATCTTCGACAAGAACGAAGATTCAGTTAAATGGTTCTCGTAGCAATATGGTAAGTCATAAACGAACCTTTACTGACTGGAAATAGATACCACGTACTTTCGTAATCCTCGAGCTTAGTACTTTCATCCTTAAATCTTCGACATCTGTGGATCAAAGAGTTGAAGAAGTTTCTGCTCAGAGGATAATGCTCTTAAATCCATATTGCTTCGAATGTTATCTTGATATCCCTCTGTGTAAGTAATTGTCAAAAGAATAATACCTGTTTCGTAGAATATTCAATTATCGAATCAAGTGAATTTGAAAAAGAAATTTGAAATGAAATGAAAAAAAAAATGAAAAAAAATGAAAAAAAAAAAAATTGCAAAAGAAAATTTTCGAATCTCATTTAGATTTTGTATGTTGCACATGAGAAAAAATCACAATCTCTTATCTTTGATTTATGAAAGAAGAAAATAATTCGAAAGTATTTGAAACACGGTAGATCCTGATACATAAGAAGCGCTACAGTTTAATTTAATCTTACCTTTGATATCAAAGTCATAGAGTAATAGTAAGTAGACCAAACGACAATGTGAGCGAGAAACATAAATAAACCTAAAATTTTCGGACATAATTTGGGGGAGGACGTCCGCTGAATTGTCAAGAGTCGCCTTATTTTGAGCTGATTATCTGCGAGAGAAATGCGAGAAATTTTTGATTGGTGGTTTGTTGGCGGTAAAATTTGAATTATGAATAATCCAGCAATGAATGACGTCTCATAAATATTCCACTTGGAACGAGGCGAACCTTTTTAATCTAGCGTACGTCCTCCCCCTCAACTACCATATGTCCGGAAAAATGGCGACCAAACTTCTGACATCCACACATTGCGTAAGCTGATTTTCTGAAATTTTCACCCCCCCCCCCAAGTAAGATACCGTAAGATTTGCTCTGACTCCCTACCCAAAATCTTACTAAGATCTTATAAATTTAGGGAACGAACATATATCGACGTGTTCAAATGACAAGGTTCCATCTCCGAGTGACGAAATGAAAAGGTGCTAACTCGTGGAGACAAAATAGAAAGGTGCTATATTGTTGAGGGTGCTGATGTTCCCAATTCAATTTAAATGGGTTGTTGAAGCTTCGAGATTTTGTCACGCGAGTTAGCACCTTTTCATTTTGTCTCCACGAGTTAGCACATTTTCATTTGGACACGACGACATATAAATTTTGTTAATTGAATAGACGTAGAACCTCAATAAAATTAGTTTCATAAGAAAAAAATTCCAGTTTTCCATCATAATCTTTTTAAAGTGTTACAAATTGACTTCAATTTTTATTTATAGTTATTTATGTGGTGATGTTAATATAGTAATATTATTCATAATCTATAAATAATTAGAATTCCTATTCATTTATCACACGCTTCACAGTCTGTCCCTGAATCCCCGCGTACACCCTTTCTCTCATTTTTAACTTATATAAATGCGAACTAAATTAGCAATTACAATTACAAATGTAGATTCCTGTTAACATAAAGGATGGACCTTTCTTAATAATGAAGACTAATTAATAAGAAAAAGTATTTTCCGCGTTTATTCCGAAATAAATGCGAAATATGTACGCGAGTTTGCAAGCTGCCCGCTTTGGCACTACGGTAATGCGTGATTGCCTCCCCGGGCTCCCTCGTCCACGAATGCGAGCTGGCAGAATTCCAGGGACGCAGTAAGACGAGGCGCTGTAAAATTAAAATCGTTTTCAGTTGAAATATCAACTATTACATTTTTCGTTTAGAGTTCATTTTTCTTTCTTGAAAATTCAACTACATGGTTAAAAGTTGAATCATTTCGTCAAAAATTGATTTTTTTTTAGTTAAAGATGCACTAATTTAGTTGAGAGTTCATTTCTTTGCTTCAAAATTCAGCTATTTTATTTTAAATTTGTCTTTTTTGGTTAAAAGAATTTGCTTTAAAATTGAATTAGTTTGCTGGAAAATCGTCTTTTCAGTTTGAAAATTCACATCGTTCAGTAGATATTTCATTCTATTTGGTTAAATATTATTCTTTATGGTTAAAAATGCAACTCTCCGGTAAAAAATTAATATTTTGGTTATGGATTCAACTATTTTGTTGAAAATTCGTCCTTTCTGGCTAAACACAACTCTTTTTCATTTAAAATTAAAATGGTTTTCAGTTGAAATATCAACTATTACATTTTTCGTTAAGAATTCATTTTTTGCATGAAAATTCAACGACTTCGTTAAAAGTTGAATTATTTCTTCAAGAATTAATTTTTTGGTCGAATATTCATGAATTCAGTAGAAAATTCATTTCTTTGCTTCAAGATTTAACTATCTTGTTGAAAATTTGTTTTTTTTAATGAAAACTTATCTTTTCTAGGAGAAAATTGAAGCACTTAATTAAAAATTTGGGTATTTTATTGAAAATACTTTTTTTTGGTTGAAAGCTTCATAATTTGCTTGAAAATCGAATTATTTTGCTCAAAATTTGTCTTTTTAGTTTGAAGATTCATTTCTTTCAGTAGAAGTCTCATTATTTTTGGTTAAAAATCATTCTTTATGGTCAAAAATGCAACTCTTTGGTAGAAAATTAGCATTTTGGTTATGGATTCAACTATTTTTTTGATAATCGTTCTTTTTGGCTGAACACAACTGCTTTTGATTGAAAATTGAAATCGTTTTTACTTGAAATATCAACTATTACATTTTTCGTTTGTAATTCATTTTTTTCGCTCGAAAATTCATCTACTTGGTTAAAAATTCGATTACTTCCCTAAAAATTAATTTTCTATGTTTACAGTTTTTTTCGTTGAAATTTTTTTTTTTTAAATGAAAATTTAACTATTTGCTTGACAATTAATGTATTTTGTTGAAAATCTAGCTCTTCTTGGATGAAAGTGAAACTTCTTTTATGACCTGCACAGACACCCAATATTCTTACCTATTCTTAAAAAAAAACATTCTTTTCCATAGATTTCTCAACAATGTCGTGCTTAAAAGACATTTATGGCCTTAATAGATCCGTGATTGAAAACTGAAAAACGCATGAAAACACCAATTTGACATAAAAGTGCTTGGAGAGACCTCTAAATATTAAATATATATATATATATATATATATATATATATCATAATTTGTGGGTCTATTTCTAGACCAGAGGAACATGCGGTTCCATGATGGCTACTGAAAAATTGAAAAAATATTTTTTGGACCACCCTAATGTATATTGTATAAAATATTCCAAAAAAGGTCGACTCGATTTATCATTTAAAGAATAAGGTTATTTATTCGGTCATTCAATCTGATGCTGCTTTTTTCATTATCCTTAAAAATTTCGTGTGACATGTGGACTTTTTTCAGAATTCTATGCGACTTTTTTTGTAATTTTATGCGACTAACGCGACTTCTTCAAGCCTTCTAGTCATTCCGAGTCCTGCTAATTGGTAAAGTCAGTAATGAGTAGGTTGTCAAAGAATGTGGTGTAGAAGAAACATTGATTGACAAGAGTGAAAGTGTGAAAGAGTGAAAATTATCTGAGATGGTTTGGTCATGTCAAAAAAATGAACGATAGATGTTTAACGAAGAAGTATATTTAAGTAAGATGGATGGTAGCGTATCCAGAGGTAGACCGAAGAAAGAACGGTTAAAATGTGTGAATGAGACACTAAAGCGAAGAGATATAAAGAGTCGTAAAAACGCAAGAGCTTGCATGAAAACGTGTACGGACGTAAAGGCAGCAAAACTGTATACAAGGGTAGGGACATATCAAAGACAATTGTTCATAAGAAGAAGAGTGGCGCCTGAAACGAGAGATTTTTGATACTTGTGAACCCCCGTGAAGAACTTTGATTGGTGTTTGTGGTTGGGATGAAGTTGTGAATCTTCTTATGTGTTTGCCAGTCAGTTTGAATGTTGACGTGTGAATCGTGATGTATGATGTCTTTATGGAGCTCTTTACCTGGGGTGATTGCTAGAGAGATTGATCAGCAACCCGTGTCGAGGCGTTGTTGCGGGGCAAGTGTCTTGTTCAAATCAACAACACGCGATGACTTCTAGATTAACCTTAAACCCATATAATAATAACAATAATGTTTATGAAATAAGAAACTGGAGAATCGGGTGAAAAATTGTAACTTATTCTCTGTTTTGATTCGCAGAAGTGTACCTGATTATCCTGGATAAAGTTGACATGACATTATCTGAAATACTGTCTTTCGTTTTCCACCTTCAGCGTTCCTATTTTCCTATTCCTTTCCATTCGCGCAGGCAAAATATTGCGACTTGTTTACGGAAACTGTCAAATGTCAGGCGGATTGAGATCCTATGGCCTGTCATCCCTTTCTGCGAAACAAACAACGACTCTCGAAACGACAGTTCATTTTGCAAAAGGATTCCGTCGCTTTCACTATAGAGAGCAATCGCGTCCTTATGCTTGCTAGCAGTTTATTTCCGCTGCTGCTACATTGCTACACTCTGGTCTTGACTCGTGAACGGTTGAACCTATATGTTGTCTTAGCTGTGTGATTTATCGTTATCGTCCTTTTTCCCTTTCCACCTATGCCGATACGCGAAAACCTTCTATTTCTCGATGGAGCACATGGATCGAGAAATGGGAGACCGATAAGCCGCCTGTGAAGAAATCTCTCCCTCGAGGAAATCGAAAGAGGCTTTCGAAGGTCGGAAGGGCATTGGGATCCTAACGAAGTTTTGAACAAAGCGGCCAGGGAAAGAAAGAATGAAATATAAAGAGAAATAAAGAAAGAAGAATGTTGAATTGGACACATTATCCAAGAAATATTGATGTACTTCTTATGGAAGAACATTTATCCAGTTTTTGTATTCACGCTTTATGATTAGGTAGAAGAAAAAAAAAACAAGTATACGAATATATAACTATACGCGTATTCATAATGACAAAAATGTTTCAAAATTTGAAGACAAATTTAAAACTTTCAATTTGGAAGATTAGAAAGCCTGGAAATAAGAAATTCATATTCTGCAGTTTGAAATAATTTTATTATCAGCGCTTGGAGCTTATAGTCGTTTAATTGGATTTCAAATTTGAATTATCGAAAGCTCATTCCTTAAAAAAAGGAACAATCTGTAAGATAAAATTATCGACTTCTGCTTTCGTTCATAAATTAAAATTTGAAAAAAATGAAATTGGTTGATACATCTTATCTCTCACCACAAAATACTGAAAAAAGCAAAAAGTGGTCTTTTAGAGAAATAATGTAGAAGCAAAATAGAAAAAAAGTTTGTCAGTTCAAAAGCCTATGAAATATGAATCTATGGTGAAATATATCTGGGAGTATCCCCACCTATATCGACATACTGTTACTGGTCCTTTTCATTGAGACGTCCACATATGCTCAGAAATTTAATTTCCGCCTCATGACGTTGCATTTCAACATAAATTTACAGCTTATTTCTAAAGCTTTCGTAACTCTTTCCCAGAATGCAGTGTAAAAAAATTCAAAAGATACCACTTACCTTCACTCATGAATAAATTTTATCTGGAGCAAGAAAACGATTCTCATAGTTCAATAATAAATTACTAGAAAAATTGTAACTTATATTAAAATATGAAATTAATTAAAAACTAATTTACTGCACGACTATTAAAAGTCCAATCGACAATGAAATCATACGAATTCAATGAAGATCTCACAAGAAATCAAAACAACCTGTATTCATCGTAATGGATTGAATTGAAAAAATTAGTAAAAGTAGGCGGTAGGCGGCTACAAAAAAGGGTTTCGTAGCCTATTAAGTCCTTGATGAATTTTTTCAATATTCCCTCTCCAGCTCTCCTTCCCACACTTCTCCCAATTGCCCCCTCCTTGCGTTTCCCCTTACCAGCACATCCCTCGCTTTCCCTCCCCCTTCCCTTACTTTTCTCACTTACCCTATATTCATTTCTCATTATTTCTCCTCGATCACCATCCCCTTGTCTCACCGCACTTACATCACACCATCACTCTCTCCCCTAACGTCCCCTCCCTTCCCCTCATAATTTTCCTCTCGCTTCCCATCACTTCCCCTCGTTTCCTCTTACTTTCCTCACTTCCTTGCATTTCCCTTCACCATTCCCTCATTTCCTTAACTTCCCCTCACCAAAACTTGCCATTACTTCTTCTTTTTTATGCGACGGATGGACTCCCGACTGAAACCATAAGGGTTTCTGCTCGAGGCAGAGAAACCCTAAAAATTGATGTAAAACTCACCTTGAGAGAAAACCAGAAATAATAAGACGAAGGTTCCATTCAATAGTTAAAAGAACATCTTAACAATTAGTTTTATTGTCTATGTACAAACAGATCGATAATCGTATACAACACCTCGAACTGTTAACCGTCGATGAAAGATGGATGAGTGTGAAAGGATCAAATGGAGGGATTGCTCTATATACAACTCTCCTGAACACGTAAACTTCTCGTGTAGATGTAATGACTACGATGTACCGGAAGCGTGCTTGGTCTGACAGGACTCAGTTCTTCCGGTCTTTCCCTATAGCCATTAGGGTAAATCCAACCATTCTTACCCTGAAGGATGGTCGTTCGGGATGAATAATCGAAGATTTCCGAATTTGCAGGGTCTTTAATCCTCTCCGGTTTAGGTGTATAGTTTGGTTCGAAAATATCAGGCCTTCTCTCCACATTATTCGGAATGACATCCGGATCTTCATCTGGGGGATCCGAAGAGACTTGCTCCTTAAAATCCTTTGGTTCAGAAAAATTTGAGGATTCCTTTTGCTCTCTTCTCTGGGGAGCCTTCTGCACTGGTGAAACGGAGTCGTGATCTTCACTCGGCTCGTAATGAACTATGTGTGTCTGAGTTTTCATGGGCTGCATGAAATGGTTCCGACGATAGAGAGTCAACGTGATCCCGACGACCAGAATACAAACGGCGGTTAGCCCCCCGGCAAAACAGGCAACGAGCAAACTATAGTCTGATGACTCTTCCGCAGCACCACGTCCTGCGAACAAATAATCAGAAATCTTTTCATTTTTATTCTCTACTTTTGAAACTTGAGAGATATTATAGGCTCAGGAATGAAATATTTTACTAACTATACTAAACTAGTAGTAGTATTTCCTTTATTTTCAGTCCAGTGGCCAGAAACTAACAATTTTTTACTTTTCACTCATAGTCTCTATCGTACTCTTCCTTTTCTTACTGCCACCAAACTACTTACAACTTTTTTCCCTACCTCTTCCAGAAACAACTTTTACTCTAACCTACCTGTCACTTGCCCTTTTCACAGTTTTCTAAAACCGCACTTCACTCCACCCTCCATCTTTCATCCCTACCAAAAGACCTACTTTTACTTTTGCTTTACTTATCCAAGCTCGACATGCTGTACTTTTTCCTCACCTTCATTTTACATCATTCGGCAAGTTACTCACATCCACCCCTCATCTTAACTAAAATATACATGATTCGTCGAATGTTTAACCCTTTTCAATTACTGTCTCTAATCTTTATTTATTGAACCCACTCTAAATTCCGCTCTCTTTCAACGCATTCACTTTGCTTTGCTCATTTTACATTCTTCACTTCAACCCCTTCCACTTTGGTCTGCTTTACAACTTTTTACTTTATCACTCCCAACTGTTCTTCTTGCGCATCCTGTTCCTCCTGCTTCTTCTTCTTTTCTGCTGCACAACCTACTCCAGTCACCTCCATTTTTCTTTTTCCCTCCTTTCACTCCTCAATCGACTGCTTCCACCTGCACTTGTCTTATCATTGTCGTCTTTCCTCCACTTCTATATTACATCTCGGATAGAGACGCACGCCAAACTACAGCTGTTTCTAGCAGCCTGTCTCCCTTCCTTTAGTGTACTTCTGGTACATGCTCCTTCCCTCATTATCCTTCGTGATTTCCGGTAGTGGATGAGCGTATCGTGCCTTTCTTGTATCCTTGTTCTGCCCACGTACTTCTCTCCCTCTCCGACTTGACTCATACTTTTAATCCCCTCTCTTTTGACCCCTGGCGCTTCTCACAAATAGCCTACGAATTGATTTTTTGAAACTGTTATTGAATCAACATCTTACCCTAGCTGTTTCTTCCAGAGAAATATCAAGTATCTTTTATAATTTTCTTGAGAGCGCCTCTCTAGTGATTCATGCAGCAACTAACCTGTTAAATATCTATTCATCATCACCTTCACGCGTCCTCAGGGGATATTAAGACCTTACCCTCTAAGACATTAACGCCCTAACAACTCCAAGAGCTGCTTATACCTCGCGCAGTATGGGTCTTTCTTATTATGATTAATCACCTAGGGTTAATAAGGCGTTGACGCGTTACATTCCACTCCACGTGACGCTATCACATTTTTTTTATTGGATGCTCCATATCAACCAGTCGCTTTGGATTTTGGCTACATAATCCTCTTCCTCGATCTGCTTCACTCTTTCTCTTACTCCCAGTTCCCTGGACCCTGAATTAAAATCCCATAAAGCCGAGTCCCTTTCCTCGCGCCTGTCTCATTCGGTGCGCATTTATCGTCTTTAATTTCCATCCTCATGGGTTATTCATGCCACCACAAGAATGCCCCTGTATGAGTGCATGTATGCCTAGGTGGATAGGATAGAAAATTCGTCCTATGTGTGTATGTGGAGACACATACACTGATGTACAGACGTGGGAGTTGAAAGTACCCCAACTATGAGGTTGCAGGCTTTCTCTATTAAGCGCGAGTCTGTAGACGTGGGTCAGGTGGCACGAACCTAGGGGTAGGTGAGGAGGCAGGAATTCGAGGATGAACAAGAGGTTGGGGTGAAGTAGATGGGGTGAGGTGGATGGCCCGGGACAAACACGTCCGTACGTCTGTTCGTTTCTCTTGGATATATCAACCCATTGGCTAACGAACCGATGCGTTTTCTGAATCCCAAAGAGCTCGGCCTCGAGTCGTCCGGCCGTCACCATTGCGGATCGTCCGTCTTAATCTTTGCTTCCGGACTCTGTGTTTTCTCCGTGATCCAATAACAAACGGAAAAACTGAATCCCGTTCACGGGACACGTTCGGAACATTCAGTACATTCGACGGCTCAGATACAACTGGTAAATACCATGGGATTGCAGATGAAAATTTTTCTCGGATTTGGAATAATGGTGTAGTTCGATCTTGTCGACCACGGGTTACGGCAGTACTAACCTAAATCATGTTAGTTTTTTCGGAAACAACTTACTATTTGAAGAGACCCGAGGCATAAGGGCGTTAGTGCCAAATTTCGAAATGCGTTTCATTGGCTTCAACTAATTGTTTCAACCTAACTTTTGTCTTTGTAGAAGATTATGGTCCAGTTCAGTCCAAAAGTGGGTCAAAATCCATGTTTGTTAATTAAAAAAGAAAGAATGATTACTTCTTTTCAGCTATTCTTTTCACGATTAAATAGAGTTGAGTAATAGCTCGAAAGTGTTTTTTTTTAATTTGAAGATAAAAAAGTAATGCAACTCTTTGTGTGTCAATATTTTTATTTTCCAGATCATTCCGTACATTTGACAAGGGCTTTTCTTGGAGGTGGTTGCTTCTTTCAGAATGTTCCTTTCACGGTTTGATAGAGCTAAGTAATATCTTGAAAGTGCTTTTGCTTTTTCTTGAAATTACAAAATAAAGAAGTTCTGCAGCTTTTTCTGTGTCAACCCCGGCGTTTTTGGAACACATTGTTCTTTGATAAGGGTTTTCTCACAGATGATTGCTTCTTTTTGAGCGCTGCTTTTGCGATATAGAGCTGAATAGTAGATGGAAAAAAAATATCTAGTTTTTTCAAAATTATTTAATTGAAACTTATTAAAATTAACAGGATATTGAATAAGTTTAATTTCGAGAAATTCAGATTTTTCAAATAAAACAGATTCTCATAGTACAAAATTGTGTGTATCACTGGTAACTTGGAAAATAAATGACAACAAATTCAACAGGTTTTCAACCATACATAATTACAGAACTTATTCAAAAGTGAAATTTTTTTGAATTCAAAAGATTTTCAAGTTGAATCAATCCTAACTCCAATCGGAACGCTTGAAAAATCCCAAAAAATAAATGTCCCGACACTGTGAAATTCCTGAAAAAAAAATTTGACATAGAAAATTCCTGAAATCATACAATTGCCAACAATTAAATATTTCAAAAAGGAAAATTCCCGAATGATGAAATTGCCGACACAGGAAAATTTCTGAATTATAATATTCCCGAAAGTAAAATAATTGAAAAATTGGTAAATGATAAAATAAAAAAAAAGTATTGAAATATTTTCATTAGGAACCTTATTTTGTATTATATTATTTATTTATTAATTATAAAATTTTCTAATTGCTTAGTTTCGCAAATTTTGTTAGTCGGGCATTCTCCTGTTCCTGAAATTTTATACTGTCGGATATTTTACAATGTTGACAATTTTAATATCGGAATTATCTATTATCAGGAATTTTCAAATTTGCTAATATTATAAACTATCAGGAATTCATTATTCGGGAATTTTCCGACTCAGAAATTTTAAGTTGTCGGCAATTTTTCAATTTCGATAATTTTCCATTCCGAATATTTTTTTTCAGGAATTTTAGAGCGTCGAAATTTTTTTTTTGAATTTCATATCGAATGTGAACCCTCAAAGTTGATGATTTTTTTATTTAAAGTACCAAAATTAGACAGATTCAGAATGAATCTTCCCAAATTGTTTAACTTTATTGTATGTAGGCTTTCAATTCATTATTGCAGAATTTCCAAAGCCTTAAATTTAAAATGGGCCCATTTTGATTATTTGAATTTGAGATTACCATTATTTTTCCTTAACGTTTTTATTTGTAAATAATTCAAAAAGCTTCAAATTCCAAACGACTTCAAGAATCTATTTCCAAATCGTTTTCAACTGCAATTAACTCAGAACAGTCTAATTTAATAAATGCATTAACTAATTGTTCAATTTTGAACTATACTTTGAATTTATACAAGTTTAAACACTTTGAATTTAAATTTTAGAAATTTGGAATATATACCAAACGAACATCTTTGTAGAACTCAACTTTCAGAGCTCAAATTTGAAAATTCAAAACCTTTTTAGTTTAGAAATTTTCGAAAAATAAATTTGTAGAGCTGTAAATGCTTAATTCTCAATTATGAAAGTTTCAATCTAAAATTATACAATTTGAGAATATTGAATTGTAACGCTTGAATTCAAAATTGTTAATTTTAAGTATTGAAATTTTTTGCCCATGTGACAAATGTGAAAAAAAGGAAAATGAGCAAAGTAATAATAAATATTGAGAAAAAGGACAAAAAATGACATTTTAAAAAAGTGAACTATAATTAAAATTCGTACATTTAAAAATTGTGCGATTTTCTTCTTCAGTTGAAAGAACAATATTTAAGAGAGTTTAAGATTCAATTTTCCAAATTCAGGCATACAAAATCGAATTATCTTTTGTTTAAGCATTCAGAATCAAACAACCCAAAAACCATTAATATAAAAAATTCCAGTTCATTTTCCTGTTTCGGCCCTGAATTTGTAATATTAATGTCGCTCAACAGTTTATATAAACATATAAAAAGCTGTGATGATTTAAGTCTTTTTGTACATATTTTTGAATGAAAAGAGCATTATATTCGCGACGCCTACCCTTATAAGTTATTTCTATCTGCAGAAAAAAACAAAGCTTTTCAAGATAAATCGATTCTTCTTATCTGCTGAAGAAGTACGATGGATGGAGCATCATACATCACATATTGTTCTACTCGACAGTAAAAGAGTTTTCTCAATATCAATTTAGTTTTCCAGAGACAAAACTGCGTCTTTTTGTTTATATTAGAATACATGTGTAACATAACATTTGATGAAAGTTGAAAATTAATTAGAATTTTTTCCCAGCTGTACTTAATCCATAAACTCATATTTGGCAAGTGAATTCTAGCATTTACATTTTATATTGTGATAAAATATTAATCGATTTTACGTGAACACAAAGTCCACACGGTAAACTTGGATCAACTTTAAAACAAAAGTCCTTGCACCGATGGAATTTTTTCATGAATCTTTTCTACGATGCCACACGAGTATTCAATGTCAATATATGAAAATAATCGGTAGCGGGATTTGTGAGATAAATTGATTTTTGTATGGTCACGTAGCTTTTCCCGATCAGTATGCCTTTATAATAAATATTACAAGTTTAAAACGCGTTTAAATGTGCTTAAGTTTAATCAATTTATTATGCAATTGCTAAATATTGCAACTAGAAATAACAAACTCGAAGTTAAATCGATTAAATTTGTCGGAATTACAAGCTAATTGTACATTTTTTGCGACCTCTGGATGATTTCTTGCGACATTATTCTTCTCTCAAATAGGTTTAAAATCAACATGAACAGACTTCATTGACTGTTCGCTGTAAAAATCAAGACCTATTTGCATTTTGTCGCAAAAAGCGACTACATGGAAGAAAACTGCATGAACTTTAGGTGTTATTGGTATATCAGTCGTGATGTAGCTCTCTTTAGATGCTGCGATCTTCGTTTTGAAGCCAGGATCCAGATTTTTATCAAGGAAGGCATGGACGACGTCTCTAAATTTCTCAAATACCGTTAAATATTACAAGCATACCAAATTATCACTTCTTGCACGCAGCAAATCGAGTTTCTCCAAAAGTTTCTTGCAAGAATTGCCGTTAAAATTCGAGTTACCGTGACGTACATCACGAGTTATACAGCACGTTTCTGCACACTGAAGTGCATCTTGTTCAAATTCATTCAATACATGTTTATATAAAGTGTTTACAACACCAATCTTTAAATGTGAGTCTGGCGGGGTAATGATGTCGAGAAATTGTCTATCATGAGGTGTCGAAAAAAGAGGACTATGGATGCAATTCTTGTAAAATTTTGCATCTGCTTTTCTAGCGCCTATCAAAGACCATTGGTCATAATTTTCTAACGTATTTTCTGTCGTTCTGTACGTATCGCAGGCACCAAGTACAAGAGTAGTTACCGCTGTGCGATATTATGCTAACCAAAATATTAGCTGATTTAAGATCGGTTGCAATAATTCCCAAAAATTGTTGATGTTTAGTGCAGACCAGAGTTTGGATACGTTTTCATAATTTTCTTGAGAAGTAGGTGTGAGAGCAAGTATCATCAACTTTTTGACAGCCGAATCCTTGAAAAGGTTTGGCGGAAATACCATCTTCAAATTTCTCTTTGCGTTGAGGTGAAATTTCGTTTTCTACTGATGAGTGAATCAATGAACATATTTTTAAAAATCCTGCTGCACCATCGATTCCTAATTCCAAGTGATACTTAGATAAGACCGTTTTTCTCTGATGAACTCAATCAAACCCTCAAGATCTGTATCTTACTTAAATTTTCCGCGAAAAGCCACTGTTTTTTAACAGGAGGGTCGTCAACTTTTCGATTGATTGATACTTGCATATGAATGAATAAGAAAAAAGAAGAATAGGAAATCGATACCATTCCAAAGTAAATTTTTTCGTTTTGTTGGATTTTGGGGACTTAGGTCCAAATGATCCACCTACTAATAAAAGGCAGCAAAAATAAATTATATTTATTGTTAGTGAGAGGTGGATCTTTCGACCTTAAAAATAAATAAAGGACTATAGCTCTTCGCCTAATGATAAGATTTCTAGAAGAAGATGTTATTTGACACTTACCGGTGGTGTACATTGCAACTCCTTTGAGGGTGACAGGTTCCAGGATGACAGGATCACTTCGACCTTTGGCATTGACAGCATAAATAAGAAGCCTATAATTCCGTCCTGGTTCTAATCCAGCAATCTCAAAGATTGGTCCAGATGCGCTGCCAGTGGTTCGGTTAAGGTATATGGTGTTCATGTGATTATCATTATCCTCACCGAATACCTCAAGCTCGAAACTGGTCAAAGGTAATCCTCCATCAAAACCCTCGTTACATCTCACGATCAACCAATCAACATCCCTTGCATCAGTTGTCTTGAAATCCTCATGACCTGCTTACAGAATGATCACTCAACTCAAAAAATGTATTCTTTTTACTGAATTTTATAAGCTTAAGCCAAAAAATTACGAGCTTTTGCAGAAAAATGCAACTTATCAACTTCTTTTCCGTTTTTCGGGCACGATGTGCTACTAAGTTTCAATTTCAGTCCGATAAAAACTTTCGAAAATTAAATTCAAAACAAAAAAATTACTTTTTTAATTGAAAGCAGTAAAAATTGAGTAGTTTCTTATCGATGATATGTAATTAGAGAATTTTAAATTATTAGCATTTGAACAATTTGTAATTGCGTGAATATTTCAAGATGGCTGATAAAAATTAAGCATTATTTAAATTATTTGAAATTTGGAAGATTAATCAGATAAAAACTTAGATTTCTTTACTTTTTTATATTTATTCAGCTAAACTGTATATAGACGCAATTTAAATTTAATAACTCATGATCGAATCCATTTCAAATCAGACAGGTTCTAAACTTCAAGTCGCAGAATCTCTCAGCGACGAAATATGTTGCTTTTTTAAAGGAAATGAGGCAACATGCATTTTTCCGATTTGAGAAGAAAAAATTTCCGCTAAGTCAGGAGTAATTGAATTTCGACGTCTATTTTTAAAAAAACACCATTTTTCAAATTTCATAGTTTTTGATCTAATTTAGATATTCCAATTTCCTTTTTCGAATCCTAGTGAGTCTTGCCGTCCTATTTCCAAATCCGTCGGAAAATTTGAAAAAAGTTCAAAATTTTTGTTTGAAAACTGAGTAAAAAATGATCATGAAATTATGTTCTAAAACGATAACTATATAATCTGCAGAGGTTTTTGTGTATTTTAAAAAGCCCACTTATCAGAAAAAGTTGTTGAAACGTTATTTAACTCACCGGTTCATCACAGGTTGTTATTAATAATGTTCGCCTCATACAAGAAAATTAATTTCAAAAATGAAAAATAAATTCGAAAAATAAAAAATTTTTAAAAATGAGCCTTTAAATTTTTGAGGAAAAATTTTTTATTGAGATCTTTTTCTTTTATAAAAAATACTTCATCATGAAGCAATATCCAATGAATATTATCCAACTTCAAGGAACTTTCGATTAAAGTTGGTCGAGGTTCGCCGTGATCAGTTTTATTCGGGCTAAACTATTTTTCAAGCCGGAAGAATTTCTTTAAATAAAAAAATGTAATTTTATAATTTTTCTCGTGAATGTTGCAAGATATAACTGATTATTTTCCTGGCCACAAAAATGGTTTAGCCCAGATAAGACTCAAAGAATATCTTTCTCTTATAAGGCCAACTTGGGCAAAAAATTGGCAAACAATATAAGTTTAGTTCTTTTGTGAAAATCAAATTTTTATATTTTCAAACAAATCGTCGCCACTTTGTTGATTTCAAACTATTTTTAAAACTTCGCGACAGATTTTGAAATGCTACGGTAGAACACACCAGAATCCGATTTTTTTTAATAGACGTCAAAACTCGGATACTCGATTTGAAATTGATTCGATCAAAATATTTTTCTATAAGTACAGCCTTTGATCTAATTATCTCCGTTAAAAATAAAATATGAAAAAATTCAAGCTCATTATGTGAAATAAGTACTCTGCATTCATGAAGAAATTTGGTTGATATTTAGTACTTGGTGATGCTTTTTTACAATATCTTTGAAAATTCTGTACGACTTTTTTGTAATTTCATGCGCCTACTGGTCCAGGCCTGTCCAGAGAGGAGAAGTTTGCTCGAAAGCCATATCTTACACTTCCCCCACCACTTCTCTCTACACACTCAAGAGAGCACTGGTGGTGGTTACTCTCGTGAAATAGAATGGGAAATGGAGCTTGGAGGTGGAAAACTCACATCTGCGATTTGAACAGTTTCGAGAGAAATCCCTGGAATTTCTCCTCTCTGGACAGGCCTGTTCTAGTCGATTCGGGGCTTAGAAGCTTTATTTTTGAATAAAGTCTGATGAAATTCTCATAAAACTGTATGTATCCAATAATATTAAAC
This sequence comes from Melikaiella ostensackeni, assembly GCA_032362435.1. Classification (NCBI taxonomy): domain Eukaryota; kingdom Metazoa; phylum Arthropoda; class Insecta; order Hymenoptera; family Cynipidae; genus Melikaiella; species Melikaiella ostensackeni. The sequence goes on along the minus strand of JAUMHM010000087.1, from coordinate 11,721,565 downwards.
ATAAAATCTGCAGAAATGAGTCGCTTGGACAGGTAGCCGTGATAAAAGAATGAAATAAGCAATAAGGATTACGGAAACTTGTAGTGTTAAACAGGAAAATTTGATGCCGGGTAAATTGAGGTGATAAGGAGCGATAAAAAGCGAATGATTGCTGGAGAGAAGGGAGCGTTTATGGATAGAGATCACGATTTAGGGGTTGTTATAGGACTGGATTCACGAAGGGGATATTTTTACAATTGTCATCACCCTTACCCATGCGATACGCGTATGGTCCTGTTGACTGTAGAGCCGAGCAGTTTTGTAAGGGATAGGGTTTCCCTGCGATGATGATCTGAAAGAGACAGGGTGTCTTTTGCACCCCTATTCGATTGCTTGCCCAGCATGCGACTGTCCCGTAATCCATGTCGTTGGCAGGAGTGTAATTCAGTCTGGATCCGTGCCAATTGTTCGCGATCAATCGTAAGGGCTTTACCTGAGTATACCTAGTAGGTGGCACGTTCATCAATTCTCCCGAATTGTTGAAGGTCCAGTGAAATGTTGTGGGCGCCGGTTTCGATTGAACTCCACAAACTAATGAAATTGTTTCGTGCTTCAGTGCACCTACTACTTGGGTCGACGAACTGTCTTTACACATCGGCGCATCTGAAATTTAAGGATTTAATATGGAAATTTGGATTCTTCTTTGTAGCACATCAGGATTCATAGTAGGTGGATTCCACGCCGGACTCACACGAACCAGACCTCCACATCCAAAGGTGGATCCAGAAAAATTTCTGGAGGGGGCGATTGTGAATTTTCAATTTATGTACTGCCGTGCAAAACAAGAAAACCTGTAACTACATTCAGTATCGAACTGAGTAATAGGCGTAAATGTAATTTTGGGAACCAAGAAAGAAAAGAGTGTACCTTCAAACAAATCATGATGTACTGCAAGAGCTCATGTAGTTACAGGTTTTTGTTTTTCTGCATTACTAGTTACAGGTCTTTTATTCTGTGCGACTAGAAATTTCGCAGATGCAGGCGAGATTAAATATTTCATGAAAGTCTTAGTTACTGTTATTTTATGATAAATCATATCGACGCCTCCATTCCATACTACTCCATGTCGCTTTTGGGCGATGTATCGCCCCTCGTCGCATTTGTTTACTGTACCGCTCCATGTCGCGTTTAGTCACTGTACCGCTCTAGGTCTGTTTTTGACGATTTCGACTTTTTATGATAACATGAAAAAACAGATCATTCCACGTCTTCTATTGAAATATTATGTATTTCTACACAGTATTCAAGAAGAAAAAAACACAAAACGAAATTGGTTACTTTCTTCGATTTGCAAGAAAGATAGCTCCAGCTCGTTTGAAAAAATTCGGATTCAGTGCGAGAAACATAAAAATCCGAAATAATGATTGATACTGTACAGAAGTTTCAAGTTTTGAATTTATTGTGTTGGCGACACTGACTGTTGACAGAACAGACAATTTTGTAAATTGAGGTTCGCGATACCAGCCGGATGACTAAAAGGTTATATCTATTATTGTGATTCGAGATAAATTTTGATTACTATTATTTCTTAGTTAATGAAAATGGAAAAACAGCGATTGAAGAAAGTTCTTATAACTAATGCATTTATTGAGGTAATCTTGCTTGAAAAAAGAACATTTTTACATAAATATGACAAAAAACGTCCTACTATAGATTTAATTCTGATCTCGGACCTGACTAATATTACTTCTGCAATAACTAGTAATTATTAGGGATTTCTGATTTCGTACATATAGGTATAATTGAAAAGTATTATTATGCTAACCGTTTTTATACATTAATACACTGTATATTTAAATTTTTCTCTCAAATTTAATAATTCTATAAGAATGAAATCATTCCCAGGTTTTAACTTTCACGTATTAATATTCGACAGAAATACAAAAAGTTTGTTATCTAATAGTACGAATTTGAATAATTTCATCGACAAAAATGTCGTATAAATAAAGAAGAACTAAAAACATCATTTTGAACACTCACTTGTATACATGAATTATTTTCCAAATTTTCAACTTCAAATTTAATTCAGTTTGCTATTTTCTTTACATTATTTATTGAAATGTACTAAATATTTTGTGATGCATACATCAATATATGCTTTCAGTTCTCATTCTGAAACATAAACTAATCTTTCAAATTATTTGTTGAACATAATTATTGAAATTTTTGTTTCATTTAGAATAGTTTGCAATTGACATTGTCTTAAATATTTCTTCATGCTTTTGAATATTCTCTTGTAAAAAATATTCATCTGTTCTTTCTTTATTTCGACCAATAATTATAAAAAATTGCATCTTTCAAAAGTAGCGCTGCTTATTATTGACCTTTTTATACTAGCCAACATGAATTTCAGGCGCGGATCCAGAGAAGTGTTCTGGGGCGGGGGGGAGGCATCAGAAAATTGTATACACATGTTGAATATATATAATATTTTACACATTTATTATTATTTTATATCTTTTGCAATTTTTTAAATATTAATTAGTGATTCTGAATTATTTTTGCATGTTAATAAATTTAAATTGAAAATTTGTTTGTAGAAAGCTTATTTACTTCAGTCCCACTGCTGGGTGGGGGGGGGGGATCGCCGTTTCGCCACCATTGTAGATCCGCGCCTGGCGAATTTAGACCAAAATTTTGTAGAAATTTATAGGCTAGAACCTGAGCAATTTGCTACAAGCATTTTCATAATTTTTGACAGTATTTATGAATTTTGGTATGTATTTGAATCTTCAATCGGCTCTCCTGAAAACTTGGTAAAACAGACCTAGAGCGATACAGAGACTGAACACGACGTGGAGCGATACAGTGGTAAAAGTGTGACTCAATTAATTGTGTGACCATTCACATGGTGCCTTCCCACCCCCACGCAGCTATAGCTGATATTGGTCAACAAACTTTTCGAAAAAAATTCAAAATCAGATATGATTTAGAGGTCCCCTATTGAGTTTTGTCTTTCTATTGTTTTTTTCCCCAATGGCTTGAAAATGCATGTATTAAGTTTTCATCAATATAGAATCATCCCCTTTTACATTACCGCCATTGTACATAATTCAATGACAATTTTCAAACTCATTTTCAAGGAAAATAATAATTTTTTCTCACCTGTCTCAAATCTTCATATAATAAGTAACTGTTTTAAATTGACTTATTGATTTTCGCAGCTGGCACACCGAATGTCAAATTCTTATAGAAAAATGTGAAACAAGTAATACAAAATTATTATTTCCCTTAAAAATGAGTTTAAAAATTGTCCTCAAATTATGTATACAATGATGGTAATGTCAAGAGGGATAATTCTATACGTATAAAAATTGAATAAATGCATTTTCAAAACACTGAGAAAATAAAAGTAAAAAAAAAATATTAAAAAATACCAAATTCAGATAGGGGACTTCTGAATCATATCCGATTTTGAATTCTTTTTTTGACAAAATTTTTTGACTTGAAAAGTGCTAATGAGGCTAGTGTGTGTATTCAGTTTCGAAAATGATTTTCTAGCCTTATAAAATGACCCCTAAACGAAAATTCAAATAAAATCCGAACCTCTCATAGTTGTATTAATGAGGAGATATCAAAAAATTATTTTTTTCTGGACTCTGTATCAGCAAAGGATGATTTCTGATTATTTTCATATAAAGGTTAACTGTGTAACGTGATAGAGTACAGAAAAAATCATTTTTATCAAAATAATAGAGCCTAGACTCATTTAAATGCCCTTTAATTAGATATGATTTCGAAAATCTGTAAAATCAATTGTGAAACCGATACAATTAATTTATTTCGTCTTGGTTGCAATAGGAAAAGTTTAAAAACTTATTTCCGATGCTTGAAAAAAATAAACTTGAACAGTAAAAATATGACATTTTGAGTAGAAATAAAAATGTCCTTCCTCCCCAATAAATTTTTTCCAATGAATGTATGTAAAGCATAAAGCTTTTTTAATTTTTTCTCTAAAATAATATTTTGAAGTATAAAAAAAAGAAGCACAAAGAAAATCAGGGTAGCCATTTTCTGGAAATCGTGTTTATAAAAGTATCAAAATTTTTTTGTAAATATGAAAAATAAGCAAGGAGGAGCTTTCGGAATCAATTGAGACCTCAAAATTTGGATTTCCCGAGGGTTTTTACACTAGAAAAAAAGGTGCAGTTAATTTGCTTAAGGTCATGTAATGAGTGGGTCACGTGACCTACCTTGCCGACACTTTTTTTATTTCCCAACTTACTTTCACGCGAAGCGCCAGATCGAGTTGAAAATTTGGAAAACTAAATAAGAAGCGCTAAGAAGAATGTGCCTGTTCCTAAAATCTTATATTTATTAAAAAAATTTTCTTGTAAACAATTTTTCTTGTTGCTTTTTTCATAATTATACAAATTCAGGACCAGACACACCTTTTTAGTGCTTCTTATTAAGTTTCCAAAATTTTCAACTCGATGTGGCATTTCATGTGAACGTAAGTTGGGAAATGAAAAAAGTGTTGGTAAGGTAGGAATCTGGTCACGTGACCCACTCATTACATGGCCTTAAAACCGAGCTAAGCGGTACAGCCCTTAGTGAACTCATGCAATTCATGTTTTAGAGGCTCAAAAGGTGTCCAAAATAGAAAAAGTGCAATAACTTCCAGAACAAATTTTTTTCGAGTGAAATCTTCGTCAAACTATATTTTCTTTACCAAAAAAATAAGTAGCCAAAGATTAAAAGAATCAGTGATGTGAAGGTCTGGTTTGCGTGAGTCCGGCGTGGAATCCACCACTAGGGTGGATCAAGAAACACAAAAAAATTATTTTAAAAAAACAGCTTAATACTGACAAGTTTCATTTTGCGTCTCTTGTAGCCTGCTGAAAATTCTAAGATTTTTGCAAAAATAGCTAGTATTAATTTTTTTGAAAGTTGTATAATATGCACAATTTTTTTTAAAGTTGTAGATTTTAATATTTTCAGTTTTTCTAGGACAGAAACTCATTTTTATGACACTCAAAAACTAAAATAATTTTTAAAAGCTTTGTCAATTATCCTAAACTTTTATTCAGGGTCTAGTCATTTAATTGTTAAAATATTCTAATTTTTTTATGTGAATTTTGAGCGGCGGTCTTTCACAAATACGAATAAAGTCAAATGTATAAAATTGTTTCTCTAAAAGGGTTCTAGAAAAATATCCCCTGAAAATTTTTTCTATCTCGCGTTATTTTCGAGATTTTTGCAAAAATATGTAGGAAATCCCTCAAGGTTAATTTCTTGCTCAATAATACCATTTCATGGTGTCATGAAAAGCTAAAAGGGCAGCAATTTAATAGTTTCAACGATGTGCTGGTAGGAGAATAATGGAGTAATTTAGAAAAAATGGAGGATATCGATTTTATATATATTTATATATATATTTTTATATATTTTTCTGACACCATAAAATTGTATTTTCGAGAAAAAATAAATTTCAAAGGATTTTATACATATTTTTGCAAATATCTCGAAAACAACGTGAGATACAAAAAAGCGTCAAGAGACATTTTTCTGGATCTTTTTTAGAAAAGCAATTTTGTATGTTTAACTCTTCCGCACCTTGTATCGTTCTGGCAAAAAATGTGAGTTCTCATTTTTCAGATAAAAAAATTCTCTCTTCTCTCTAAGGCGTGGGTACCGGTACAGGACAAACTGTTATTAAATATACTCTTTACTTTGGATATTTTTAGAAAAACTGCCGCCATTTTGTCAATCTCAAACCTTTTTAAAATTTTCCAACAGATTTTGAAGAAGGACAAGAAATTCTATCAGGATGAGAAAAAAAGATAAGACTCTACATTCGCTCAAAAAATATGATAAACAAAAATGTTGACCATTTTTTTATAATCCGCGTTTCCATTTTTTTTAGATCTGAATACTTATAAGATTGAAAAAACATTTGGCGAATGATTCTGTGACTTGAGCATGGACTGCCTGTCTGATTTGAAATGAATTCGGTCAATTAATATTAGTGATTTTTGCAAAACTCTGAAAATTACGAATTTTCTAAACATATTTTTGCCCCGTGGAAACTCAGAATATTGATTGATCTTGGAAATTTTTTGGTATATTTAAAATTTTAAAATATTCGGAAATCTTTTCAAATCACTCAAAATCTCTCTATACCTATATATCAACGTATGCAATATTCTAACTTTCTATTTAGAAATTTATTTTTATACCTTTAATCGTAATTTATTATTGACAAGTAAAAACAAAAGTAAAGACGATTTATTCACGGATTCATTAAATTATGAATTGAATAGGAATTTTTTCAAGTTTATTAATCAATCTTTTCTTATAAATTAAGACTACAAAATACCATAATTATAATAAGAAAACTGAATACTTTAAGAAACAAATTATAATTTCAAGAATTTCAAGTCTTAATATAGTTTTTCTTTGTTTAAGTGAAACTAGAAATCGTATTTAAAAAAATGAAGAATAGCATGCGTAAATCAAATGCTATTTCTTTAAATTGAAAGTTGGATTCTTGTTCACCGTCCAAAGTTGAAAAAACGTGCCCCTCGAGCGAAAAAAAAACTTCCTTCTAAATTTTCTCGAAACCTATAAATATTTTTTGGTTATACTTTTTTTGTGTCGATTCAGCAACTTATTAGCTAGAAAGTGTATTTTCACTCTTCTTTCAAATTGAAAATTAGATTTTTCATCACCATCTAAAGTTGAGAAAACGTGCCCTTCAAAGGAAAAAAATTCACGCTCCATTTTCACGAAACCTAATAATATTTTTTTAACAAATATTTATTGTGTTGATTCAGAAACTCTGCAGCTAGATAATAAATCATCACTTTTTGTTTAAGATTGAAAATTAGATTTTTATTGCTGTCAAAAGTTGAAGAAACGTGTACCTAGACCAAAAAAAAATTTCTTCTGACATTTCCTCGGAACCTAACAACATTTTCAAATCAAACTTTTCAGAATTTCGTTCATCACTGATTTATCTCGGTTAGAAATTGTATTAGTCTCGACTTTTTTTATGAAACGACGTGTATTTACTGCAATCTATGTACTTTCTGAAGTCCACCAAAAGTCCCCAATTTTCCTATTTCATGTCTTCATTTTCCCCTAAAACATTCTCTAGGATCACAGTGAAGTCTGCACATTTAAACAGAAAGTATTTTACTTATTTCAAATATTTCCTAACAAGTAAAATATTCTTTCAAGAGCCTGCATAAAGAAATAAATGAATCAAACACTTTTAGAATGATACATGAAAAAGTGGAATTCATCCTCCCAAGTGGAAACTTGAACTGATAATGGCTTCATTGGTCCAGAAATAACCCAATATCCGATCCGGTATTGATTGTAAACGCAAGTAATGGATGCACATTTCCACTTGGGATTTCTGGGCTCTTTAATTTCTATAATACTCTTGACGATTGTATTAAACGTGGATGGTATTGATTTTCGACTCACACATCACTTCCAGGGTAACGGGTCGACTTGTCGCCTTTCCTTCGATGTTGGCTGCCATGCAGGAGTATTCGCCAGAAGAACTCTTTGACACGCTTTGGAGAACAAGGGATTGGCCTCCGGGAAGGATGATACCAGCAGTGATGTTTTGATGAAGCTCTTTGCCATCTTTGTACCAAGCAAGTTTATAGGCTTTTGGGTTAGCCTTAACTTCGCACTCAAAGTACACATCATCTCCTTCGTTTATGTTATGGGCATGTAAACTTTTCCCTAAACGAATCATGACTACTGGAACGTCTGTGAATATTTGCAGGAAAAAAGTTCCATTAAGAGGAGGAAAAGAGAAAGAGAGCAGAATTGAAACACGTTTTTTAATATATTAAATTATCGAACGATGAATTTATGTGCAAAAATGAATTTGGTTCAAATCGGATTTACAGTGAATGGTACTTTTCCTGAATGGCACACTCCACGAAATTCAATGGGGGATCATTGGATCTCTCAATAGTATATGGCTATCGATGGAGTGAACCATCGAGAACAAGCCACTTGTATTTTCAATAGAAATTTTTCAAGTAGACCATAAGTAGAGCGAATCTTGAAATGAAAAGTGGTATTCAAAAAGTACCCAACTAAGAGGATTGAACCTAAAAAATCATAGAAGAAAAATTTGCATTGTTGTTAGTTTCAATTTCAGCTTCTAGATTTGTTAAAAACAATTGAAATCATAATTTAAGAACTTTCTAGAATGATCTTTTCCCATCTTCAAGACCAAAGTTCAGGAGGCTGGTGCCTTCCTCAGTATACAACACAAACTGATCATGTCTCCTGTGGTTGATTTAGCTGCTTAGTTTGGACATATCTTACTTGTGGAAAATATTTCTCGCATCAAATTGGTAGTTGAGTTCATACATAAAATAATGAACAATACAAATAATAATGTAACCTCGGATAGGATTGACACTTCTTTTGACGAAAGGCATGCCTTCGGAAAAGTTTCAGGCGAAGAATGGAGACTGGGTGTTTGGAATGCTAGAGGTGTGAAAATTGTGTAAAGAAGAATAGTGAAAATAACAAAATTATTTTTTAAGTTGTGAAAAAACAAATTTCATAGACCTAGAATTATTGAAAATAAATGCACATGCACACAGATCTGAGATTTGTGCACAGAAAACCAATTTTTCTCGACCATAATTGTTGCGAGTCTATATTTGACAGTTATTTGGCAGCGAAAAATCTGTAAAAAAATAATCGATATTGTTCAATCAAATTTCATAAACGAATTTTCAAAACCTGATATTTTCATAATGAATAAATATTTAAAGTACAGAACAACACTACGATGATGACGAAGATGTGTAGTCAACATTTAATTACAGATATTATCGAAATGTTAATGTTAATGTAATGTGATATGTAATAATGTAATGTGTAATGTAATGTGGTAATATAAATGTTAATGTTAATTAATGTTAATTACAGATAACACCTCATATACAATGCCGTGCAAAAGTTCCCGACCGCCTCTTTTTTGATGACTGACCAAGATCTCTTAATTTTGATTATGCCAAAGCTGAATAATTTTCTCTTCAAAGGGTCAAATGCTCTTAAAATCATGTGTAATGTGAGCACAGGATGAAATCAATTTGTCTATTTTTGAAGTAGATATTGCAAAAATAGTGTAAATTTCAATTTTTTCTCAAATTTTTACAGAAAATTCATAGTTTTCACGTTTCATATATTTACAAAAATATTGTTGTCACCACATAGAATATTGAAATTTTCCAATTTTTTTCTTACAACTTTAAGTTCATGCACTGTCATAGGAATTTTTAAAATTTATGGTCATGAGTTGCTGCCATACTGTGGAAGAATAGCTTCAAAATGGGTCCAATCACATTGAAAAATATTGATTATTACGGAACCTATTGAAATCTTAAGAAGACATTGAAATTTACACTATTTTTGCAATATCTACTTGAAATAAAGACAAATTGGCTTCATTCTGGGCTCATCTTATACATGATTTTGAGAGCATTTGATCCTTTGAAGAGAAATTTCTTTTGCCCTGGCATAATTAAAATTAAGAGGACTCAATCAGTCATCAAAAAAGAGATGGTCGGAAAATTTTACACGGCAGTATATATGATAACAGCAGACTCTGAATATTTGTTTACAAGATTTATTTACAAAAATACAAATTATTTAGTTATAGATATTTTGTTGCGAGATAACTCTCAAGTATCGAATCGCAACAATTATAATCGAGGAAAACTGGTTCCCTGTTTAAAAATCTCATATTTGTGTAATTATATATAAAATTTGTTCATAAAAATTTGTTAAGAATACCTTTTCCTTCCCATTTCTTCTATGCCAAGTTCTTTGTAAAAACAATAATAAAAAATCGGCCTCGTAACGTGTCTGCAGAATTTGATCAGCTATAATTCTTAAAAAACGTTCGAATCGAATGGAAATTGTAACCTGTGAACTGATTTGTCCAAGAAAATCCAGTTTTGTCCCACTCTGAGTCGATTTGATTATGAATGAGAGGGGTAAACAGCATGTCAGAAAGTATGAATGTATATCTCCTAGATTATTATGAGTTAGAACGAAAGTGGGAATGAGAAGACTATTCATTATAGCATGCTAAGCTCCGGTTGATGGTCACAGAAGTGATGGGAAAGATACCTTCTGAGTCTCGTTAGATGCTTCATGGGTACTTGCGATCCTAGGGAAAGAATCATTATACTCGGAGATATGAATGGTTGGGTTATTGTGCAACGCAAAGGTACAGACAAGGTATTCGGTCATTTTGGAGACCCAAAAACCAAGGTTAATGGAGAGAAATTGATAAGCTTATGCTTAGAAAAAGGCATATTTATTACAAATACTCGATTCAGACATAAAATGATCCACATGTATACTTGGTGCACAGGCAAAGGACACAGTATGATTGACTCTGTCGTAGCCGGTAAGCGACTGAGATGACTAGTAAGAAATACAAGGGTTATGAGAGCCGCTGAATGTGTAACGGACACTACCTCATAGTTTAAAAAATGAACCTAAGTCAGGAGAAGAAGAATTATTAACAGATCAAAACAGACGCGAATTGCAATGGAGAATTTGCAGAAATTAGAAGTTCAAATAGTGTATTGTGGAAAACTGAATAAATATTTAGTGCAACATAAAGAAGACTAGAAGTTGGAATTAGGCAATAAGAATGAAGAGGGTGTATGAATAAATACTACATTTATATTTATATTAATACTACTTAAGAGTACATCTGAAGTGTGCGGTACTGCGACTGTAGGAAGAAAGACTGGAGATGCTTGGTGGAATGATAAAATCCTCGTCACTGTCGACGAGAAAAGGCAAGTGTACTCAAGAAAGCTGAATATTAAAGGTCTTAGCAATGAGGAGAGAACTAGGTTAGTCGTTAATTATAGGGATGAAAATAGATAAGCAAAGATACTAGTCAAGAAGGCAAGGATAAAATCAAAGCGGACGAAGATTAAAAAAAATGCAAAATGATTTTAAAGGAAATAAGAAATTATTCTGAAAATGGTTTAAGAAGATTAGGAAAGGAAGAACTAGCACTGAGTTATTCAGGATTAAGAAAGCTAATGTTGCAATAATATGGGACAAGAACAAAGTGAAAGAATATATGAGTGATTCTTTTCAAAAAACTGTATGGAGGCCAAGCTATGGAGCATAACAAGCAAAAAATGTATGCACGGATAGAGATGTATGGAGGACAATTGTATATAAGAAGAATGATACCTAAAATGAAAGATTTTGGATACACATCGACCCTCGTGAAGAGCTTTACTTAGCGGTTGTGTTTGGGGTAAATAGTATGGATCTTCCGATGGGTTAATCAGTCAGTTAGAGTGTTTGTATGTCAATCGTGATGTATGATGACTCTAAGCTCTGCACCTAGTGTGATTGCTAGAGAGATTGATCAGTGACCCTTGTCGGAGTGGTGTTGTGAAAAGAGCGTGTCATTTGAATGAGCAAGATGCAACTTTCAGATTGACCTTAAACCGATCCCTTCTACACATTCCTTAATTACCCTTACCGTATAAATTTTCCAATCCACGGTAGTGCAACGAGGCTAGAACCGAGCAATTTTCGCTTACCTCGAAAGGAATTTGGCTTAATGCTATAATAATAATAATTGATACAGGGCATGTAATTTGCTTACAGTGAACGACCAAGAGCCATTTGTCCTCGAGAGCACTCTCAGGTATCACAATATTCTCAGCTCGACAAGTCAAGAATTCTCCATTATCCTCTATCGTTGGTACGTAGCTGAGCACACTTCTCGATACGTTAACATTCTCTGCAAACTACGAAGAGCTCAGTCTCACATCAATAAAAATCGTTAAGGATTAATCAAAATAGATATTCACATTTCTTGCCATGTGCTTCACGTGGTTGTGTCCCTTCCACCAAGTAATTGTAGCCTTCGGCCGAGAACCGGAACTCGTGCATTCTATTTCGTAGGTTCGCAAAGCTGATAAGTGGGGAACCTTATTCGTTATGTTCACCATCAACGGCTTAACTAAAAAAATGTTTTGCAGTTTTTTTGCAGTTTATTCATTGAAAAGATTCTTATGAAAAGCTATTTCAATGTTGACAATTCATCAAACAGACTCACGATTGACTTTCAAGATGATTTCAGAAACAGCAGGCTTGACTAGGTGACTATTATGAGCCTTGCAGATGAGCCTTGCTCTTAAAAAATCTCTTGTCACTTTTGGAATGTCGAGACGATTGACGGTGGTGTCCCCCACTTCCGAAGAGTAACTTTCATCGAGTAGTTTGTTTTCCAAGTACCAAACAACTCTAGGAGGTGGTTTTCCACCAGTGACTTTACAAACCATAGACATCGGGCTGTCCTCGTTGAAAGGATGCAGTATGTTCGCCAAGTTCCCCGTACTCGTATAGATCAGCGGTGTCTCAGGTGGTACTAATTACAGGAAGGAGAAATTTCCTCTAAACAGACTTTTCTTCACTCGTTTGTTAATTATCAACAACATTAACATGCATTAAGAACCACAAAGAAGCCCTTGAAATGTAAATACTCTTGTGATAATAGACATTTGTTAAATCTGACACCTGTTGATTCATATGGATGGATTTCTATCGTTGAAATTTATGTTACTTGAGGGGTACAAAACTTCGCATTCTGGTCTACACAACTTGCACAGGTGTATATAACTATATAATTATGACAAATATAAATGATTTCCGGTGGATGCAATCCGGGTTAAAAAATGTTGGTATGGGACTGATTTAAGAAAACATGTGGGAAATCTTATGGGAGTGGTCAAATATAGCTAAAGTACAAAAATGTATGGTTGAAGTATAGGGAAAGTATTTCTAAGTGTATCGGTTGTATAAGTAAAGTACATCTGAAGTATTACTGATAATCAGTCGAAGTATAGATCAAGTATATCTCTAAGTATAGCTCAAGTATGTAAAATACGTATAAAGTGTAGGGAAAGAATGACTGTAGTATATATTATTGATGATAGGAGATAATTGGATATCTGAAATGCAGAAAAATAGAGATCCAGAACAATGATTCTCAAAATATCAAAAAATATTGTTTGCAACTTCTAAAATAAGTGAAATGTTAATTGTAGCATAAGATGTTTGACTTTATATTACGCAAAATTCACATTAAACATTTCCGCTATGACATCTTGAAAAACAAAAGTGTGTCATTCTATGTCCGATACTTTAGTCATACTTAAGTACAAATGAAGTATAGTTTATATTTTAGGTATACTTAAGCATAGATGAAGTATAGTCTACACTACAAAAATACTTAAGTATAGATGAAGTACATGTATTTCCCGTACTTTAACTATGCTTCAGCTATGCTTCAGTCATACTTCAGTTATACATCAGCCATACTTCAGCTATACTTTATCTATACTATTTCAATGAACTTGAAGTATTGTCTTAAACATATTGTTTTAAATATACTTTAAGCAGTCATACTTAAGTATAGATGAAGTATAGTTTATACTTTAGGTATACTTAAGCATAGATGAAGTATAGCCTACACTACAAAAATACTTAAGTATAGATGAAGTGTATGTATATCCCATACTTCAACTATGCTTTAGCTATACTTCAATCACACTTCAGTTATACATCAGCCATACTTCAGCTATACTTTATCTATACTATTTCAATGAACTTGAAGTATGGGATTGTCTCATTTGCCATACATTTTTTATACTTCGGAAATTCAACGATTGATCCCTCCCATACCTATGATTGTTACTCGAGAACAATTACCAGTTCAAAATTTCAGCAGGGAAAGCTAAACGGTGCCAAGTCCACTTTTTGACGAAACTGAGTTTACTTAAAAAATCATACTTTTTCGCTCCTTTGCACCTCATTCATCATAGGATTTTAACAAGTATTTGACGATTGGAGATATCACTATCAAAATTAAGAAATATTGTACTAGTACCACAAATGTCCCTTTTCTTTGCTATTTAGTGTTTTTGGTTTACGAAATAAATAAAAATATGTATTTCATGTGATTTTCTTGACGATTTATGTATCATATTTTTCACATAATTGTTATTAAATTGATCCATCTACCTACAGGAAAAAAAAATTCACTTAGCCGGTTGTAAATTGTTCTTCTAGAAAGCTTTTTTGTCTCTCCTGTGATATTAGGTTAATTGGATTTAGCACCGCTTAGAATTCCTGGCTGCAAATGCAAATTATTCAAAATTCAAAGTCTTCATGAATTAACTATATTACTTAAAACCGGTAGTCTTTGAAAAAGTTAAAGATAATTATATCAAAAAGTTTGAAAGTGAATAATGTCAAGGTTGAATTTTTAAAGTTAAACTATTTCAATTTTAAAGAATTCGAAATAAAATAAATTTAATTTGGTAGCTCTTCGATTAAGAAATTTTATGATGAAGCGTCCAAATGAAAACTCTTTGAAATTAAACACTTTATAATTGACAAAACTCAAAGTCAAATATTTACAACTTTTATATTTCAAATGAAAATTTTTCCATTCGAACAACGGTTTTAAACCGTAGTTTGTCAGTTTAGATTACTTTATTTTGCAGGTTTGAATTTGCACAATTCTAGGGTTTTATAAGAACGAAAGGACAGGCCTTTGAAAAAATTTTAATTACATTTTTAAAAAGTAATTTTGATTATTCTGATGGATCTTTGTAGTTTTCTCGTTCATTTTGTACTACGACATCACTATGACACAATTTGAAATTCAAAATGTATATATTTAAAAGTTTCAATTTTTCAAAATTAGAAATTCGAACCATCCAGAACGAAATAAATTTCAAATAATGAGTTATCAAAGTTATGAATATTTGGAAATTTTCAACTTGAAACTTTAAAAACTGGGAACAATTCACACGTCTACATAATCAATAGTAAAAAGTGTTGACCGCTTTGAAATTGGAATTTTTTAAATTGTATGATTTAAAATTAAAGTGTTTGCTAGGAGGGTACATTCAAATATTGAGCTACATGATGCATTTATTTTGAGAAAATGATACCTTTACTTTTTTAGTAATTCAATTGAAATTTATTCAATAACTAATTTCCATTGCTAATCATAAAGTAAAGCGATTTTTTTTTAATTGCTCGTAATGTTTTAATACAGGAAGAATTCGTTTTTTAATTTATCTCTTTCCTTCAAATAATTATAGAGATATGCTTTTCCAGACATTAAAATTTAATTTTACCATATTAGAATTTGTTCAAAATCAAAAATTTCAAAAGTGGTCATGATATTTTTTGACTGTTTTTATTTTATGACCCCAGTTAGCTAAAGGTCTTGCTCGAACTACTCAAAATTAAATTCATAAGTTAAACGAATTACGATCCGAAACTTGATAATGTGATCAGTTTAAAATTTAAACATTAAAAATTGCAAAATTTGGAATTTGAAAGAGGAGCCACTTAAAATCCACTTATTGGGTCGTTCTTGCAGAGAATGTTGCAATCTCTAAAGTGATCAAAAATTAACTGAAACTGAAAAATAATAATTTGAGCAAATCATTGTGATTGAAAAGTCTCTTATGGGTGATTGCCAAAAAGTTGCCCATTTTAACTCCCGGTCATTTCCCACTTTTCCTTTGAATAATATTTTTTTTATCAAATTACCTCCGCAAAGTACTTGTATGAAAGCATAATTTAGTGTTGTTTTAAAATTTTAGGCAACTTCGATTAGAAATTAGAAATGAAAAAGTAAGCCAGATGTCTTGTCACGTATCTGTCCCAAACTAAAAATTTAAAATTAAAAATTGCAAAATAATACTCATATCATTTTTCAAATGTTTGAGATTCACAGATGTCACTTATATGGAGCTAAAAAGGATAAAAATCAAGAGTAAACTTCAATATTTTAGAGTTAAAATCTCTTCAAAGTCTGTACCACAAATTTTTTGTCTGGTCACGCTGCATTGCTGTTTTGGGATGAATATATTATATTCTCGTACTCTTTTCGGTTATACTCAATTAGACAAAATATTTTAGGCAGTTTGGATATTTTTTGTTTTCGAAAATCTTATTGTTTAAAATTCTCTACATTCTGGCAATCACCCTTGAAGCAAAAGTTGTGTACCCCTTATTTATTACAATAAACATTACTGTATCTTAGAAATCATTATCTAATAAATATGAGAGGTGGAAGAGAAATTGTCGATTATTTCGTCTAGTTAAGCGCTCATTCAAAGGGCATACACCATGTTCATAAATAAACAATAGAAAAAAGTTCCTAGAGTTTCGATTTAAGCCTCAACAATTTCATAAAAGAACATTTTTATCCGTCCAAAATCACATTAAAAATATAAACCATCTTCTGTTCCTCAAAACAAATGTGTTTAGCGACCAGAAAGTGTACAAAAGATGCGTAAGAATTGAGTAAAACAGCATGTTGTACCAACTTGTAAATAATATAAAATAAAAGGGGGCATACCTGTGGATTGGAAAGAAATTTGAACAAATTTGAACATAATAGTGGATCACTTACATACATTCCCAATCTACAGATGGAACTGACAATATCATTATTGACAATCTTATTACAGGCGTTTTAAAATATTGTCAGTTCAGTCTGTGGATTGGGAATGTATGTGAGTGATCCTCCATAATATATTTTAATGGTATGGTTTTTGGACAGATAAAAGACAATACTCTGAATGATGAAAGGACGTCTTTCGGGTTTCAATCGTGTGCAAAACTACGAATCTTGCTGACGTTTCGTGAACATTGCAGTTCACTTCTTCAGGGCTAACCTGAAACTG
>JAUMHM010000087.1:11684339-11704678 GCA_032362435.1 Melikaiella ostensackeni | reverse complement strand
TGGAACGAGACCAGAACCGAACGAGTTACGCTTACCCCGAAAGGGATTTGGCTTAATGGTATAATAATAAAAAAAAAATGGAACTTGTGGGTGTGTTGGCCCACGTTATTTATTATTTATTCAAACCACAACAAATAATTATAAAATGTGAAAATCATACTATGCTATTCATGTATTTCCGATAGTATGTTTAGGTCTTTTTCTGATTTAAATTATGTTTTTACAGATGAGGCTCACCAACGTTTGGGCGAAAACGTTACAACCTCCATCAGGTTGATATAAACTTGCAAGCAATAAAAACTCAGGCCAGTAGAGAAAAAACCTGAAACATCTATAGTATTGGATCCACCACTATGTTTGAATTTCTTCAAATTTTCTTTCAATCCACAGATACACTCCCTTTTATTATATTTTATCAAAAAATTGGTACAACATGCTGTTTTACTCAAGTCTCACAAATCTCTTGTATACCTTTTGGTGGCTTAACACATTTGTTTTGAGGAACAGGAGATCGTTTATATTTTTAGTGTGATTTTTGACGGGTGGAAATGTTCTTATATGAAACTGACGAGGCTTAAATCGAAAGAAGCGAAACTTTTTTTTTGTTTATTTATGAACGTGGTGCATAATGAATGAGCCATCTACTATACCAGATGATCGATAATTTTTCTTCCACCTCTCACATTCTACCCAGACTTGTCAACACCTTTCGGAACATAGAATTACATTATACAATAAATACTGAGATATAGAATTATCCATTAATTATTGTCTATATAGCGTCCTACGTGAAAATAATAAGTGTTGGAAAAGAATGGGAATAATATGGGAGGAAAATTCAAGAAGACTTGGCGGAGTGTGGGCTATAGTTGAACAGCCAGAAGAGCTAATGTTTAGAGAAAATTGTTTCCCATATAGCAGCTACATTATCACTTATTTTGGGAAAACAGTACCTCAAGACAGGAAATTAATCATTTGGCTTGGTGAAACTGGTGTAACTCGTTCCCAACTTAAGAAATTACGGAAAACTAATAGTTCTTTGAAGTATATAGTATTCATGAGCTATTGTTTTTAAAAAATAATTGACAATGTGGCTGCTATGTGAGGAACGATATTTTGCCACACATGAGCCATTCTGGCAATCCAACCATAGCCCACACTTCGGCCAAAGTCTTCTTGAATTTTCCTCCCATATTATTCCCATTCTATTCTCACACTTATTATTTTTACGCGGTGTGTGATATAACTTCCTACTACTTATACAAAAAATGGAAAATTGACTCACTGATTACTGTGAAATTGATCTTCTGATTTTTAGTGGGAGTGTCTCTGAAATCAACCCTGCACGTGTAGAGACCTTCATCTTCTGGCAGTACTGGATTAATTTCCAGAATAGCAGGATTCGAACTGGTCCTCATTTTTGCTCTATCACCAAGAACATTTTTATTGGACCAGAGTTTTCCATCACTGATCAATGTTGCACGAGCATCAACACTGTATATAGGCTCGCCCCCATTTTCATTCTTGTACCAGAAGACCATAAAAGCCATCTCGTTTCCTTTCTTGGGTGTAAGGTCACATGGTAATTTTGCAGAGTGCTCAGAAACTGCTACCACATCCAATGTTGGTACTGAAACAAATTAAATGACGTGTAACTCTATAGCAGTTTCGTAAATGTGTTTTTAAAGTCATCAAGATGCTCTCAACGTTATGAAATTTTTTGGAGTAGATATCTCATACGAGTATATCATATTTCAAAAACTTTTTTATTGCTAAACCTAAAATCCTATATTTCCCTCTGATTCCTAATAAATAAACGAAGAAAATTTGTCCTATGAAAAGTAGAGAACTTAGTCTCGGACTCTTGGATTGGCACCCAAACTTTATAAAAATTGAAAACCATTTTCTTTAAATCTTTAAAAGATATTTTAATACTAAGTAAGAGAAAGAACAAGAGAAAGTTCTGGACTGTCTTGAACATTGGTTGAAGCTAGAGAATTTTTAGGTTTAACATATTTAACTTTTTCAAAAATGTGTGCATATGACTCAATGAAAAAAAAACATGTTTTTTGGAAGTTTAAAAAATAAATCTAAACTGTTTAGAGAAGACATTAACCTATTTTAATATTCTCTACTTTTTTCGTATGCCTACCCGTAATTTTTTTCCCCCGGGGCCGAAACAATTCGCTTAATTCTAGAATTTTCACTCAGCCCTATTCCTCAATGCATACTAAAAATATTTCAGTCACAAATGAATAAAAAAAGTAACTTGTTCTATGCAAGATATTAATACTTCATCATTTTTCATAAATTTAAAGGAAAACTGAATGGTGAATTGTTTAGTGCCACGTCACATTAATTTATTTTGCATAATTAATTTCTCATTTTTCCGATATAAAGGAAGGAGAATAATGTAGTGGAGTTGCGGAATATAGCTACACTTTTTAGATCGGTAGTATTAAATAGAAACGGAGCCCAAGGTTTTTTCTCTTAGATGTGTAGTATTAAATAGAAACGGAAGCCCAAGGTATGGTCGCAAGCTTCTAGAATTAAGAATAGTGTTTAAGACGATATGTAAGAAATAGTACGGTAATATATATGTAAGAATTGTCTATAGGGAAACATGTAATAGTTCTATAAAGTCTTTTATAACCCGTGTTAAATCTGACCATATATCTCAGAAATCGGGGTAAAGATCACACTTTGTTTTTTCCGTGACGTAATGATTATCCAGACAGGAAGTAAGTCCCGTATGAAATTTTCAGAAGCACAGTTTGATTGCATACCTCTTCCGGGAGAAATCGATTCCGCCGACCGGCATGAAATTAGAAAGAGTATCGTGACTTCCTCTTATTCTTATCCAGGATATCCCCTTGGGGTAAGAAATATTCCGGTTACTGTCTGATATGGCACCCCAGGTATTGGATCTATTCGCGAAATGAGCTTCTTTCTTCACCTCGAACCTTATATTCCTTTAACTGCTATATTATACATATATCTGCTACTTAATCCCATAAGAATTGGAGAAAAGTTATACGAATTAGAGGCCAGTGCAAAGAAAGACGATCTAAGAAATTTTATCGTCCCTTAGGGAACCGCGAGGATGATAATTAATCTCAGATGTCCTGGGAAGCATTAATCCTTATTTCGAAATAATTCTCTGGGCGCTCGTTGTAGTTTATGTTCGTGGAAAGAAGGAGGCTTAGGATGAGAATGATAGCTCAGTCAATGGCTCTTCAGGATCACGAGCGATTGATGACAGCCAATAAAATCGAGCTGTCGTAACTCGCCATCAAGGCATAACTCTAGAGTTAAGTGATTGCCTTGGTTGGGTGAAAGCTTTCTGGTAGGATAGATATTGTCTATTCCCGCAAAAGCTTATCATGAGCGTGTAGATTGCAAAGCCACTAAGACAAGTTTCTGATACTTTAAGAATATATTTTTTTTATTGGCTGTACTATGACCACATTCTGCAGAAACGCTACATTTGAATTCTCGAATGCTGCTGTGCTCCTTTATGGTACTAAACGTACCCGCTGCTTCATTCCTTAATGAGTGCCCGGAGACGAGAAATGAAACTTTCAAACAAAATGTTCCTTTTCTTCCTCACTTACCACTTTACATGATCTTTCTTGCTCTTCGATAACAAGATTTCTGGTGAATTAAATTTTTAATCGAATTTTTTCAAGATAGACTTTCTAGAAGATACCAGGCTTTACAGTATTTCCCTTATTCAAATGCTTTTTCCCGTTTTTAAGAAACTTCAAACTAAAAACCAATAAGCAACAATTTCGAAAAGTTCAATTTGCCAGTAGTGTTCAGAGTGTCACAGTATAAGAGTATGAAAGCCTCTTTTTTATTACGTTCTAAATTACAACCTTTCAGAACCAAACACTGTTATAAATTCTTCGCCGTTGTTCAATCCAACTTCGAATAAAATGACATATAGGATTACATAACTGCTATCAATCAGCAGCATCAATCATTTATTAATTTATTCGGTATTTTCTGGCCGTAGCGTAGGTCCTCAATCGTAGGAGGGCTTCGTTGAATTAGCTGGTCCTGATACCAAGCTACCTATGTGTATGTGGTCTCCCTTTGTGTCATAGCAGAAGCTATGAAATGCATTGATGGCAATGGCGATGTTAATAATCCGATGTAATTAATGTGCCGTTCCGAAATTACGCTCGAATGAACCTAGTCGTTAACGACGACAGCAGCAAGAGGGGTGAAGAATGCTCGACCTGGCTTTAGGCTTCACTCGTGTGTTTATCCGTATGGTTCGTATGGTTCGTATATTTCGCGTAATTGTACGTTTTCATGGCAGGAGACACTAATGGTGATGAAGGTTAGGAACCCCTAAAAAGTAAACCTCTTCATAAAAAAAATCGCCCATTTCATGACAGTCTGCTGTCAAGATTCATCGCACGTGTCCAAATCAACTTAAGTTAATTGATATAAAAGAGAGGCTATAAACTTGTCACAATTTCTCGTGATTTCTTACCAAGTGGATAGAAATATGACCACCTCAATTCTAAAATCAAGAGGGCATTCCTTTTTATTTTAGCCAAATTCTGGTGCTTGAATGTATTTTGGGGGAAGGAGAGAACTTTGACGCACCAAACAGAAAAAGTAAATTTTCATGAAAAATATACACCTGTAAATAATAATAAAAACTTCTTCAGATAGCTTAGTATCTTGACTATAGTTATCGAAAGAAGATTTTCAAATAAAAAAAAAAAGCATAAAATAGGTCAATTTGTATATTTCTAAAGCACTGCACTTGCGTCAACTTACCCGCCACTTTGGGTCCTTCGGCGGATCACTATTATTGTTTGATATAGCAATATATTAATAATTAATTGAGTTACGTGGATTGAATTTTAATTACATATTCCAGCTGCGCGCTCACGACTTCAGGGCCGTTTTTATATTTATGTCATTATTATTTGCCTATTTGAAGTATGGTTTGAGGTTATGTTGTAAAACCTTTGGCATACTACGGTACTGTCCCTCATTGCGCTCGCAACTCGAACAATATGTCAGTTCGGTTATTAGCGGGTTATGACAAGGGGAAGGGGTTCATCTGTTAACGGGTTTGTACTGTAATAAATAACACAAACTACCACATAACTATACATGCGATTTAATGTCTGCATCAAATCACCCGCCCACAGATTGTGAATTTTCCATCATTTACACATTATGCAAGAATTCACGGATATAATTGACATGTGGAGCTCGTTAAATGATATTATAGGTGCTGACGATCCAGGGGAAAGAATCATCCCACTCAGAGATATGAATGGCTGGGTTGGTGTTCAACGCGAAGGTACGAACAGGGTACTTGGTCATTTCGGAGAACCAAAAACAAACGATAACAAGGACAAATTGTTGAGCGTATGCTTAGAAAAAGGCCTATTTATTAGAAACACTTAGTTCAGAGATAATATGATCCACGTTTATACTTGGTGCAGAGGCGAAAGCCACAGTATGACTGGCTTTATTGTAGCGGATGAGAGACTGTGAGGGCTAGCAAGAGATACGAGGGTTATGAGAGGTTCTGAATGTGGAACGAATCACTACCTCGTAGTTTCAAAAATGAACCTATAGGTCAAGGATGGAGGAGAAGGAGAATTAATAATAAGTCAAAGCAGACGTTAGTTGAAACAGAGAATTTGCAGAAATCCGCGTTGTTGTTAACAATAAATCGGGAGGCTATGAAGAAAGAAGTAGACTAGAAAATGATAATAGAGATAATCACAGAAAAAAAAGAATGAGAGGAATCCAAAGAAGATAAAAAATGCGAAATGATTTTGAAGGACATGAGAAATTACTTTGTAAATGTATAATAAGGATTAGGAGAGAAAGTACTAGCACTGAGTGAGTCAGAACTGAGAATGCTGATCGTGAAATGGTATGAAATACGGACCGAGTAAAAGAGAAAGAATGTATGAATGACTTTTTCAAGAAATTGTATGAAGGTCAAGCTATGGAGCATAACAGCTATGACACAGAAGAGGATACGTTATACAAACCCGCTGTAGGTGGCAGCAGAAGAATCGACATCTGCGAGATTATATCCGTAATTAATAAACTGAAGAGTGGTAAGGCTGCTGGTGTGGATGATATCACCAGTGAAATGCTTAAAGCAGTGGCGGATATTTGTTTGTCTCATTATTTTTATTACTACACTATCAGGCTCAATCCCTTTCGGGGTAAGCTTAACTCGTTCTGTTCTAGCCTCGTTATACTACGGGGATCAAGGAATTTTTCTAATTAGGGAATGAAAAGGATGTGTAAGAGAAGGGATTGGTTTCAGATTGGCCTAGCAGTCATTACGTGTTGTTCATTCAAACGACACACTCCTCTTACAACAACACTTCGACACGATACTCAGTAGGCTAATCGCTCTATAATTAGTATAGTCACCTTCATCACCTTTCCCTTGTAGAGTGAGACGATAGTCGCGTTTCTCCAATCATTTTACCTTTCACAGAACACTTATTCATAAATTTGCTCAGCCACACAAACAAATATTCACAGCTTTACCATTCTTTAGTTTCCTAATGACGGATGTAATATCGTCGATATCGATTCTCCTTCAGCTACCAACAACGGGATTGCCTAACGTATCCTCTTCAGTGTCACGGTTTCTATATTTCATAGCCTGACCCCTGTACAAATCCTTGAAAATATCACTTGAAAAGTCTTTCGCTCTGTCCGAATCCCATGCCATTTCACCACCAGCATTTCTAATTCCGACTAGCTCAGTGCTTGTACATCCTTTCCCAATCTCTTTAGCCCATTAACAAAATAACTTATTTCCATTAAAATCATTTTGCGTTTTTTTAACTTCTTTCGATTGAATTTGATCCTTGCTTTCTTTAAATAGTATCCTGGCTTTTCTGTTCTCATCCCAAAATCATTTTATAATCTAGTCCTTTCCCCATCGCTGAGACCTTTAATTTTTAACATTCTCGAGCACGCTCGCTTCTGCTCGTTCACAGCGACGCGTATTTCATTATTCCATCAAGCATCTTCAGTCTTTCTTCTTCCAGCTGCAATACCGCACACTTCAGATGCACTCCTGAGGATTCTGTCCCATAGTATCATCTATGCATCTTCTACATTTTTATTGCCTGATTCCAAATTTCAGTCTTCTTTATGATACCCTGGGTATCTATTCAGCCTTTCACAGTATACCAACTGTACTTCTGGTTTCTGCAAATCCTCTACTCTAACTCGTGTCTGCAAATTCATTTTTCCCATTACCGTTCGTTTTTGAGTGTCCTTAATGACCCAGTACCCTGCTGGTACCTTCGCGTTGCACAACAGCCCAGCAATGCTTATATCTGAGTGAAATGATTCTTTCCACAGGATCGCACGTACCTATAGTATCATTTAGCGAGTCCCAGAAGGTATCTTACATTCCTACTATCAGCATTAACTGCAGCGTAGCACGCTATAATAGATAAAATAAATAGCCTTCTATTCCCACTTTCGCCCTCAGCCATAATTATCTATTTCTGGCCAAAGTTCGAGTCCATTCTCTATCTTTCTTACCTCAGATCCCTTCTTCTTTGTTTCCGGTACACATGAAACACCTAGCTTCCTTACGCGCACTGTATCCCACAATTTCTTTTCCTTAAGATCATTTACACCTCTAGCATGCCTTTCGTCAACGGATGATCCTATTCCAGGCTATATTATTATTTGTATTATTCATTGCTAAAAGTGTACACCCAACTACCAGTTTGATGTGAGTCCATAAGTATAAAATCAAGTTCAGACCAAGCAGTTTAATCGTCATGAGGTGGAGTGTCCATTTATAACGTCAGTCTCACCAAATTTCGGTCATTCAAAGGAAAGTATGGAAACAAGTCAAGAACCAAAGCAGTTATGATCGGTTTGTTTTGTACACTGAAGAGGGCAACGGTCTCCTGCATTCTGGCCTCAAAGATGGGCAAAGACTATTCATTACACCATAAATGTGATGAAAATTCTCAACCTCGAATAAAAACTTGACAAGCTTAGAAATGTCCATAAGTTTTCATTTCAAAAATTCAATTTTTGAAAACACTCATAAATTTTCAAAAAAGTTTGAGAACGAAAAAAAAATTTTCGGTGCACTTGTTGACATAGAGAAGGCCTTCGGTAAAGTATATAGAACTAAACTTTTGGAAGTACTGAAAGAGTATGGGGGGATGGTTAGCTTCTAAAAGATAAAATTGTTACGGCAGAATCAGTCGATGATTTGTGGAGAATGATGAACAGACTGAATACCAGCATGAAGAATATGGATCTCAAGATTAACGTAAGTAAGACAAAAATTATTGTGTTCGAAAGGAGGGGTGAAAAACTGTATGCGACATTGCATTAAACAAAGAGAGGATAAAAGAAGTTGATGAAGTCATGTATCTTGAGAGTTTGTTTACTGCTGACGGAAAGATATAGATGCATGAAATATCCAGACGAATAAAAGAGGGCAAAATGGTTATCGTTGTTCACAAGATATTACTAGAAGTTAAAATTTTACGAATGAACCTAAAATTTTAATATAAAATTCTGTGCTTGCATCCACTGTGCTGTATGATAGGGAGACCTAGACGTGTCAATAAAAGGATAGGAATAAAGTAATTTCGGTTGGCAGAAATTCCTGCGGAATATGTGCGGTAGAACGCCTATCGACAAAGTCACTAATGAGTGTGTTCTTAATAAATGTTGTTTAGAAGAAACATTGATTGACAAGAGTGAAAGAAATTTGCTGAGATGGTTTGATCATGCTGAGAGAATGAACAAAGGACGTTTGACAAAGCGAGTGTATTAGGTGAGGTGAATGGTAGCGTATCCTGAGGTAGATCGGAGAAAGAATGGTTGGAATGTGTGAATGAAAATCTAAAATTAGGAGATATAAAGAGTCGTAAAAACCTAAGAGCTTGCATTAAAAGATGTATGGATGTAAAGGTAGCAAAAGATGTATGCGATGATAGGGATGCATGGAGGACAATTGTCTATGAGAAGAAAAAGTGTTGTGGAAAGAGTGTATCGTTTGAATAAGCAGCGCTCGACTTCTAGATTGATCTAAAACCCATTCCTCCTTTTACGCATCCTTTGCTTACCTTTGCCGCATAAATTTCTTGCTTCCCGGTAGTATAACGAGACTAGAACCAAACAAGTGACGCTTACTCGAAAGAGATTAGTATTATTGATGCGCCAACTCAGTATCCGTGCCAACTTACCTTCCTCTCTATTGGTTGCCTGAAGAGATAAAAAAACTTGTGTTGCAATTCAGTACCGAGAAAATATACATTTCCATTTGAAATAGCTTGCACTTCATGAAGTGCAGGTCACGTACACGTATAACCAGTGCAGTGTTTATTTTCGTAGTTTCACGTTTGCTTTGGATGTACACCTATCCAGTGAGTGAATCCTGGTAACGAAAAACGTGTGATTATTCAAAGCAAACTCTTTGACTGTCGATGATCGATATCTCATGATTGCATGTTTCTTTCCTCGTGTATATTTCCTCTCACTTGTTTTGAATAAAAAAATTATTATTCTCCCGTAAATAATAAGAAAACTACAACACAATGCTTGAAAGCGATAGACAATTGTTTTCTTTTGTGACTCATCAGAACTTTACATTTTCCAATTCACAGATCGTCACCCTAAGCTTGTATTGTCTACTATTTAAAAATTGAGAGATAATTTTACGCTTAGGTTCTGTTATGGTGGCCGTTACAGTCGAGGAAAAAAATCCCCGGTCTTTTCCCGCGCTTCTCCCAGTTCAGCAAAATTTCTCACGTTTATTGAAATTAAAAAATTTGGAGTCTTAAAACTGGAATTTTTTTCTATTTGAAGGAATCAAAACTGAACTGCAAATTGAAGTATTCAAAGTGGAACTCTTTTGAATTTCAAAGTTTCCAAATTTAAGCTAGAAAAAATTGCAATTCAGGAACTTTCCACTTTACACGCATGATAATTTACACGTATGAAATAGATGCTTTTAACACATTTCATTTGTAAAGTTTTTAATGAAATGCAACTAAACTGCAACATTCATGATTTTAAACTTCCATAAATTATATTTCTGGTAAAAGAGTATGAATTTACGCTATCATTTTCAATGCTCTTAATTAAAATTAATCCTCCCTTTCATTACGCATTAATAAAAATGTATTAAAAAGAAATTCCCTCTTGTAATTCAGTACAAAATTGGAAATAAAAAGTTCCCGTCTTTTCATCTAAATGTTAAAAATACCAAGTTTACGCCCCGTCCAACTCAATGAAAATGTTGAAAAGAAAAAATTGTCCTCTTCCAATGCAGAATAACAATTAATAACCAAAATTTCCTTCCTTCTAACACAATAAAAATGATTAAAACAAAAGAAGTGCCCCTTCCAGTTTCGAAAAATTCTGAAAAAGAAAAATTCCTCTTTTACAACTCGATAAAAATCTTAAAAATAAGAAAATATTCTCTTTCCAATTCAAAAAAAATTATAAACTAAAATTCTCTCCTTTCAAACTCAATAAAAATGATAAATACAAATAAGGAGCCTTCACCAGTTCAGAAAAGCTTGATAACCAAAATTTCCTCCCTAACAACTCGAAAAAGAATTTGAAAAATAAAAAAATGTTCCTGTTTTAATTCAGAAAAAATTGGAAACAAAAACTTCCTGCCTCCCAACTTCATGAAGTCATGAAAACAAAACATTTTCCTCTTCTAATTCAGAAGAAATTCGAAACAAAAATTTCCTCCCTTCCAACTCTATAAAAATCTTAAAAATAAACAAATGTCTCTTTTTCAATTATAAAAGATGCTAGAAACAAATAAAAAATGTCCCACTATCAATTAAGAAAAAATTGAAAACCAAAATTTTCTCCCTCCCAACTCAATAAGAATGTTAAAAACAGAAAAATTCCCTCTTCCAATTCGAAAAAAAAGAAATAATAAAAATTTCGTCCCTTTAACTATATAAGAATCTTAAAAATGAACAAATGACATGACATAAAAATCTCAAAGATAAGCAATTATCATTTTTGCATTTCATAAGATATTGAACTCAATAAAAATATAGAAATTAAAAAACTCCCGCTTCGAATTCGGAAAAAAATCAAATAACAATATCTTTTCCGTTTTTGGAAATTGAAAATAGTTTATAAAGTATCAATCGGACGTTTACATTTGTTTAATTACTAAGGTTTCAAATCAAAACAGTTCAATTATCAACTCAAAAATATGTAAATTGTTTGATTTTGAACAGATTCAGAATCGTCTTGTAAAATCAAGTATTGCTAAATTCTTAAAAGTCGAACAACAGTACAGTTTTAAAAATTATTTATTAATTTTTATTCACACTTGATGGGCGCAAAACGGTTTTTATCAAAAATTTTCAAATTTAAATGGTTTAACTTTTAAATTCTCAAGCCTGCAAAACTGCATTTTAAAATTCTTTAAACTGAAAATGTACACTCAAGAATGAAGATCTAGAATGGAAAATTTTTAAAGTAAAAGGTGGAAAAATAAATTCACTCTCGTTTCCCGGTTCTCCCGGTCTCGAAAAATTCCCGGTCATTTTCCGGTTTTCCCAGTTTCCCGGTCCAGTGGCTACTCTGATTCAGTAATGTTAAACTTTGTCGTTACAAAGTTTTTTGTAGAATTATTGTCTAAGCCATTGCAAGCAGTAACGAAAATTGCATTATTTGTTGAATTTGAGCGTCGTGTATTTAAGTAGAATTCAGGTTAGTCATTATAAAGTTAGTCACGAATAATTTAGTCACCACTAAGTTAGTCGTGAGTGAGTTAGTCATGAATAAATTTGTCGTAGTTAAGTTAGGCACAACTCAATTATTCATGGTAAAGTTAGTCACGATTAAGTTATAGTCATGACTATGTTAGTCACTGCTAAGTAAATGATGACTAAGTTAGTCATAATTAAGTTATAGTCATGACTATGTAATTCACAGTTAAGTTAGTCACGACTTAGTTAGCCACAATTATGTTCTTCACGATTCAGTTAGTCACGGCTAAGTAAGTCATAATTAAGTCAGTCATGATAAGGTTCGTCATGAATAAGTTAATCCCTACTAAGTTAGTTACGATTAGGTCAGTAACGATTTCGAGCTTTATTGGTATATATTTTATATTGGAAGATAAGAAAGATAAACATTTTGAATAATATGTCAATATTCCTATGTATTCCCGGATACTCCTGATATTCCTAATATTCCAAATATCCCTAAGTATTTCCAAGTATTCGAAAGTATTACTAAATATTCTTAAGTATTCGAGGGGACCTAAAAAACTTTAGGATAGGTGCCAAATATTTTCGAACCGTAAGACAAATTTTTAAAAAGCTTTAAAATTGACGAAATAGGGTTTGTTTTTCCGAAAATGATTTTTTTTAATGTGCATTATACGAGAAAATACCCAGATGGTAAGTTTTTTCTTTGCAAATTTCTATGAAAAGTTTCCTAGATATTTCTTGGAAATTTGTTACCAATTTTTGAGCATTCAAAAATGGCCGGCATGCGGATTGTCTTCAATAACTTGCCTTTCCTCCTTCAATTTTTCAAACAGATCGAAAACTTAAGTACAAGTTGGACACTCATTACCATAAACTGCCTTTAACAAATCATACGTTTCTGTGGCAGTTTCTCCAAGTTCCATAAGAAACTTCACGTTGACGCGCTGTTCTACTTTCACACTCAACTTAATTTCGGTGGAGCTCAGGTAGACGGTCAACTTTGAACAAATTTGACTATCGTACTGAGGGTCGTACAACCTTGAAATTCGAAGGATAGAAGGAGAAAGACGAAGAAAGAGAAGAAGACGAAGAAAATTTGTTTGTGAACTTTTACACGACTTAATAAAGTTATCCTAGCACAAGTTCTCATTCTTAGTCAAGTAAAGCGAATTACGTGAGAATCTGATAAACGGATTGGGAACTTATGACAGAACATCAGTGGATTTCGCTAATTGTCCGGTAATGAGTACTTGTACTTCTCGGTGAAATTTTGAAAGACATTATTGCTAAAATGGTAAGAAGTTATAGAAAAAAATATTGCACAATCTCACAAAGCATGATAGACAACATAAGGGAGCTTCCTTGAAAATAGATGAAAGATTTATTTCATGCGCTTGAATTTCTAACCCAGAGTATACTAAAGTTTTATTAATGCATAAGAAAAATTCAAGGATAGTAGCTGAGAATA
This sequence comes from Melikaiella ostensackeni, assembly GCA_032362435.1. Lineage (NCBI taxonomy): Eukaryota > Metazoa > Arthropoda > Insecta > Hymenoptera > Cynipidae > Melikaiella > Melikaiella ostensackeni. The sequence continues at coordinate 11,691,460 of JAUMHM010000087.1, read as the reverse complement.
AAAAACGATGGACGAGCAAATACCATCTTCTATTTTCACGGTGTGCCTGAACCAACTTTAAATGAAAGGTCTTAGCACCCTAAATTTTCCCTTGATTTCCATTTATGATTTCAAAAATATTGTGCAAAATGAAATTTAGCAAAATCCTTCGAGCCGTTGTATATATGTGGATCATTTTATGTCTGAACCAAGTATTTGTAATATACAAACCTCTGCCTAAGCAAGAGCTAATCAGTTTATTCCCGCTACCGTTCGCTCTTGGGTATTAAAAATGACCCTGTACCCTGTCGGTCCCTTCGAGTTGCACACAAATCCAGCCGTTCATATCTCCGAGTAAAATTATTCTTTCGCCAGGATCGCAAGTACCCATAATATCATTTAACGAGTCCCAGAAGGTATCTTCTACATCCCTACTATCACAAGCAACTCGAGCGTGGCACGCTATAATAAACAGCCTTCTGTTTCCCACTTTCATCCTAACCTATAGTAATCTAGGAGATACTCATTCATACTTTTTTACATGTTGTTTTTCTCTCTCATTCAAAATCAAGCCGACTCCCTGGCTACCATATGATTCACTATCTACTGCTGACCAAAGTTCGATTCCGTTCTCTATCTTTCTTACCTCACATCCTTTCTCTCTTGTTTCCGGTACACATAAAATATCTTAAACACTATTTTTGAGATCATAAATCGAAATCAAGAAAAAAATTCAGGGTGCTATGACTTTTCTCTTAAAGTTGGTTCAGACACACTGTGTTCTACCAATGCTACCCGTACCACAGACCTCGTTTGATTATTTAGCAGAAATTGGCACGACTCACGATTGCAGTTTCTCTGTCTCGTAAGTATACACGTTCTCAAGAGCTGATAGTTCTGCGAACTCGAACGAATCCTATTTCGACCGTATTCGAGAATCGGCTAGATTTCTCGTGTGGGTCAAGCATGGGGTTTATACAGTCACGTATTTATACAGTTCGTACCAGGCGCTTATAGCAATAGTACACGCGATTACAATTCTAAGGACTTGTATAATTAAAGTCCATGGCACCTTATGTTTATGGTCACTGCACTTGCGAACACGTGGTTGCGGCCAGTTTTGGTTCTCCTACTCGTATCTCCACTCTATGCACGCAAACGGCTAAAGTTTTCTCATACCCGGTACCATTGCAATTTGGGGTCGAATTCCTATTCTATCAATAACGAAATTCAGTGAAATCAAGTTACTCTGATCTTTGCTGCAGTTTCCAGATAATGAAACAGACTGGGAAAAAATATTATCTGTTGAAAACAGAAAGAGATAGATAATCAATGGAAAATGCAGTTTTTGGTAGGACATCTCGCTTTTTCACCTGAAAAGCGATATGTCCTACCGAAAATTGCCTTCTATACTAACTTTATACCTTTTTTATGTTTTCAAAAGGTATTTTATTGTTAACGGATTTCAGTAAAATTGAGTTTCTCTGATCCTTGTTTCAGTTCCAGTTCCGAGATAACGAATCTGACTCACAATGAGAGAAAAACACGACCACTTGAAAACTATTCGAAAACATACCGAAAACTGCCCTTTCTACTGATTTTCTACCTTTTTCATGTTTTCGAAAGGTATATTATTGTTAACGAAATCCAGTAAAATTAATTTTCTCCAGTCTTTGCTTCAATTCCAGCTGTGAGATAATAAAACAGACTGAGGAAAAAATATTACCTTTGGAAAACAGGAAAAGATGAAAAATCAGTAGAAAAGACAATTGTAGGTAGGACATCTCACTTTTTCACTCGAAAAATGATATGTCCCACTGGAAACTACATTTTCTACTTATTTCCTGCCTTTTTCATGTTTTCGAGAGGTATATTATTGTTAACGGAATTCAGTAAAATTAAGTTTCTCTGATCTTTGCTTCAATTCCAGTTCTGAGATAATTAAACAGACTGAGGAAGAAATACTACCTTTTGAAAACAGGAAAAGGTAGAAAATCAGTAGAAAAGGCAGTTTTAGATAGGACATTTCGCTTTTCAAGTGGAAAAGCCAAATGTCCTACCGAATACTGCATTTTCTACTGATTTTATACCTATTTAAAGTTTTTAAAAGATGTAATATTGTTAATGGAGTTCAATAAAATTAAGGTTCTCTGATCTTTGCTTCAATTCCAGTTCCGAGATAATGAAACAGACTGAGGAAATTATACCACCTTTTGTAAACAGGAAAAAGGCAGAAAATCAGTAGAAAACGCAGTTTTTGGTACGACATCTTATTTTTTAAGTGAGATCGCAATTAAGTATATAGGAGAATTATTAATAATCTGACAATTATTTGAGACACAGTAAAAATAAAAACTTTCTCAACATCCAGTAATTTACTCTGAAGTGCATCATTTTTTTGTTTGAATTACTAATAATAATCTAAATCTGTACGCAGCTAATACATTCCATTCGCATCTAATAAATTCCGTTCGCATTCAATGCATTCCATACACAACATGAAGTTGGATCGCAGAGATGCTTTTGTACTTTTATTTCGGTTTTTTGAGTTGGTTCGTCTTATCATGATTTTAAATATCATAAAAGTTGTATAACCTTATCCTTCTTAAATCTTTAGAACCTGTAAACATTAAATTTCGAAATCTTACTCCTTGATCAGCTTTTCATCTTGTAACATTCAGCATTAAATTTTTTTGAATCGAAATCTTTTAATATCAAACAACTTTGAGATAAAAGCATGTATCGAAACATTGAAAATTGGATCAATTTCATTTTTATATCTTTTAAAAGTTGTATTTAAACGTCAAAAATTGTATAGTTTGTATACTTCGTATAAAATTTTGATATTATTTATTCCTATACTGATTTTTCCGTAATTATTTTTCTATAATAGTTCCTATAATATCGTCCTATAATTGCGAAGAAATTATAGGAAATCCATTATAGGAAAATCATGACAGGCCTAGGCTGAATTTTCTATAATCTTTATTCATAACGGCCATGCAAAATTATTTTTAAAGTTAATACAAATATGTGGCATACTGATCAGGGCGTTGTTTGTAAGAGTGAAGAAAGGCCCTAAGGAGGTAAAAATTAAAACGTTTGCGATTGAACAATTTCAAACTGAAAACTTTAAATAATTTAATGAATACCAAATTAAAGTCTTCGATATTCAACAACCTGTAAATAAGGAATACTCAAAATTGTACATTTCCAAAGACTTCGCACCTGCAATCATGGGAAATTTTCATTCTTCGGCTTACCAATTAGAATAATTTCTGTACCTAGCATTTAAAACTGGAAATTAATCGATTCAACAACTTAAAAGTGGACCATTTTCAAATTTAGAGCGTTTAAAATTGGGAATTTTTGAATAAAGAGTTCTGAAAAATGATACAAAATCAAATTGACATCCATTGAAATTTCGAATTCATATTTTTCAAAACGTGAATTAGAACATTTTTATTTTTTTCAAAATCTAGAGTTATATACTTAGGGCAATGAAAATTTTGCAAATTAAAAATCAATCTTTGAAAATTTTACAAGCAAAAAGTAATTATTTCAAAATTCAAAACCTTGATTTCAAATCTACAAAACTGAAATAACTTTTTGAATTTTAGACACAATATCAAAATTAAAAATTTCGGAAGGAAACACTCAAAATTACTAATTTAATGCTAATACATATTTGAAATTAAACTTTCAAATTCAATCCATTCAAAATTATGAAATATAAAAATGAAAGCGCGCGTTCCAGATTCAATAAACATTTGAAATTAAACAATTTTAAATTAAAAACTTTCAATAATTTAATTAATCACAATTTAAAGTCTTCGATAATAAACAGCTTGTAAACGAGTACTACTAAAAATTATATACTTTCAAAGACTTGGCAGCTAAAAAAACAGAGACATTTTTATGCTCAGGCTTACCAATTTTAATAATTTGACTAGTAAGCATTTAAAACTGTAAACTAATTAATTTTATAATGTAAAAGTGGACAACTTTTAATCAGAGCGCTTAAAATTGAAAAATGTTTGATCTGAAGTGCTGACAAATGGTACAGCATCAAATTCATAGATTTTAAAATTTTAAATTCACAGGTTCCAAAACGTGAAAATTTCCATTTCATTTTTCACAATTAAGAGGGTCATATTTAGAATAAAGGAAACTTGGCAGATTCAAAATAAAACTTTGAAAATGGTACACACGAAATGGAAACGTTCGAAAGTGAACTGCTTCAAATTAAATATCTTCAAAATTGAAAACTTCAATTTCAAATGTACGAAACTGAGATAGCATTTCTAATTATCTAATAAAAAATTTGTTTCAAAAAATTATTATAATTATTCTTATATGAAGTTTTATTAATAAGGAGCAACCAAATAGAGTGCTGAAGAATCTTTTAAGGATCAAAGTCACTCCTTGATCTTTAAAATTGAACACAAATAGCAGCTTTTACTGACAATTTAAGTTGAAAAACAAAATTCCAAGTATCTTTTTTTTGAGTAAATTATTATAACATGAAATATTTTCCATAATTTTGGCTAGTCCTCCTGAAATTTCAGAACTATCAGTTCATCCCCTTTTCCAGCTCCCGCAGTTTCTCGGGACGACTAGACGCAGCCTATTTGTTAACAGAGAAAATATTGTTGTTTATGAAACAAGTTTAAGGCATAAAAATTGTTTACCATGCTTATTGATCTAAAAAGTGAGGAATAAATCATTCAGGAAAGCTTACTATAAATATTTTGTGTGTTTTAGTAAAGCGCTATTGAAATCATACTTTGAATTTACTAATGCTTACAACTTTTCTCACAATAACTTCTTTAAAAATTGGAAAGATACATACCTATTGCATTTACTAAATGTATAGTTTTTATAACATTAGCACTATTTGAGAAAAATTTGTTTTTTCTTTTTATCGTATGAATAATACAACTGAAGCAGTTTTTAACTTCACCAAGTTTGTAAACTTTGAGATGTAAGACAGAAAATTTGGAAATATCTTAAAGCTTTAAGCAAACAATTTTTAAGATTAACGCATATGATATTTATATTACATTTTTAGAAGGAAGTAACCCTTATTTAAGTCGACTAGAAGGATTTCAAAAACTATTTTCAATGCTTCGGTAATATGCGAAGAGATCAAGTAAATATTCAAACCAATCATAATTACTTTAACACAATTTCCATTTTTAATGCTCATCGATTGAGTTACAATTATTTTGTAAATTCTTTGGAAATCATACGAATAAGTTCTTCTTCTAATCTCATTCCTTTGTGAATGAAAACAAATATATTTGATCAACATTTTTCAAAATCAATTGCAACATTTTAGTCTTTGGAAGAGACTTTTTTGGATGAACAAAGTATCATTTCATCATTTTTATTTCATCCATTTATAATCACACGTACCATTACTTCAGAATCTGCGAGAAAATTCCAGAATTCTGAAGGATTTTCCTGAAATTATCTACAGTAGGATTCAAAACAAGGTTCAAAAATCCTTAAAAAATTCAAGAAGTTGTCACATGATTCAAAATATTTTTAAAAATTATAAATTTTTCAGAAAAAAAAGGAAATGTCTCTTCCAAAAACGTTAACAGTAAATTTCAAAAAAAATTCTCCCTTTACACAAATTTATTTTTAATATGTTTGATATTATTATGGATGATTGCAGGAAAGTGGACCATTTTAGGCGATGAGATTTTCGAAAACAAATCGCTTGGAGGTCGCGAAACTCTTTTGAGGGGACCTATAGTTTAAGGTGGAATCCGAACCACCGCGGTCTAAAATATTTCTTTTTTTTCAATGGTAACCCAGGAAAATATGGAAATATAAAACTAAGAGATCGAAGAATGTATTTGTGACGAATACGAATTTTACACGATGCTAGAAGTCGCGTGAAAAGTCATGCGAATATGATCAAACAAAAAATTTCAAACATTTTCAAAAAATATATGCAGAGCACATAAGAATATGTAAAATTATAGGAAAAATGACAATTTTCACAATTTATTCAACTTTCACTTCGATGTTCTACAATATTTTCTCATCTTATAGTATGATAACTTAATATGGAGCATTACCAGAAATTTTATAAAAAATATTACGCAAAAATAGTTATCATTGTTTACTGTTGTTTGGAATCAACGTTGATAAATCGATTTTCAGCTATACCTAAATCTCCATAAGAATAAAATTAAAGATTAAGCCTTTATTATGAATGATTTGGATAATAATTTTTATGTTTTATCCTAAAATAGCAATACAGTGTGACCAGACAAGAAATTTGTGGATCAGTCCTTGAAGATATTTTTACCATCCTTAACTCTAAAATATTAAACCCCATCCTTGACTTTTATCTCTTTTAACTCAATATAAGTGACATCTGTGAATCTCAAATATTGAAAAAATGGTATTAATATTATGTAGCAATTTTTCATTTTAAATTTGTAATTTGGGACAGGTGCGTGACAAGACATTTTACCTACTTTTTATTTATAATTTATTGAAAAATTCGTCTGGAGTTTCGGAACTCTTCTAAATTGTGCTTTGATATGAATACTTTACTGAGATATTTTCAGAAAAAATTTATTTATTATTGAAAGGAAAAGTGGAAAGTGTTTGGGACTCAAAGTGGTCAACTTTTTGGCAATCGCCCTTATATCTCATAATTATTCTCGACTTGGAATAAGGTATCTTAATCGAGTTAAAAAAGTTATTTTGAACAAATGAAATTTTTATATAATAAGTCAGCGTACAAAACATCAATTATATAATAAAAGAGGATCACTAAATGAACATCACGTGAGTCTTAAACTGCGACCCAAAAGAGATTTATGTGTAAACATTTTCGGTAAACGTTAACATGTAGAAAAATACTGTACGAAGTCAAAAAAATAACTTTAAGTTTTTCATACTCATATCAGTATATAGAAGAATACATACGAAGTTAAAAGAATAACTAGACGAAGTCAAAAGAATAACTTTCACTTTTCTATACACATATCAATATGTAGAAGAATACTGTACGAAGTCGAACGAATAACTGAAGGACTCCTTTGAGTGGGTGAAGAGAAGCAAGCCTCAGGTCTCTGACACAACAGAACGCGTGTGTCAGAGCCTTGCATTACACT